>JAKSZT010054170.1:622796-676065 GCA_026826555.1 Tolypeutes matacus | reverse complement strand
CTCCTACCCTACAGCTCAATGGACTCATCCAAGTCACCTGGTGAGGAGACAACGATGGGAAATGGCCATCCCAGGGAATGGAGAGGGCCTGCATCTGCAGACAGGATCATCCCACCCACCATATCCATGGGATATAAGCCCTCTCTCACTTGGAGTTGGAGTGGACATCACCATCCCAGTCGCCTCTGGATTGGTGGAAGAACTATGGACTAGAGTGGACTTGATGATATTCTCTTGCTCACATATGGTGATTCTTGCAATGCAAGAAATTATAACAATGAGGTGGAGCCAGTGGCCACTTGACAGTTTTTGGGTAGGGAGGGGATGAACAGTTGAAATACAGGGGCTTCTTTGGGAGTTGGAGGTTGTCCTGAGTACTGTTGTGGCAATGGATGCAGGCCATTTTAAATCAGCACACACCACTCATAACTGAGTGGGAGAGAGTGTGGTCTACAGTGTGAACTGTGGTCTATGGTTGGTGGCAAGGCTCCAGGATGTGTAAGTTCATTGAGGTTGGTGGGCCACACTGTGGGAGATGTTTGTGTTGGATGTGGTGGGAGGTGTGGGTGGTGGGCAACATGGGAATCCCAGTGGGTTCGGTGTAATATTTTAGGTAATCTAAGCACCTCTTAAAATATATGTATATATATATATATAAATAACATTTTTGTAAGCAAATACACATATATGCATATATATTTATATATCATTTTGCAAATGTTTGTATGTATTGTGAGAATTTTGATTTTTACCCATAATTAATAAAAAAAAAAAAAAACTACAATGAGATACCATCTTACACCCATCGGAATGGCAGCTATTAAAAACACAGAAGACTATAAGTGTTGGACAGGATGTGGAGGAATAAGAAACCTCATCCACTGCTGGTGGGATTGTGGAATGGTTCAGCCACTATGGAGGACAGTTTGGTGGTTCCTCAGAAAACTAACAATAGATTTTCCATATGATCCAGCAATTCCACTGCTGGGTATATACCCAGAAGAATTGAAAGCAAAGACACGAACAGATATATGCACCCCAAATTTCATAGCGGCATTGTTCACAATTGCCAAAAGTTGGAATCAGCCCCAGTGCCCATCAACAGATGAATGGGTAAACAAAATATGGTACATATATACAATGGAATATTACTCAGCTGTAAGAAGGAATAAAGTGCTAACACACAGAATAACATGGATGAATCTTAAAGACCTTATGTTGAGTTTAGCAAGCCAGGCATTGAAGGATGAACAGTATATGACCTCACTGATTTGAATTGAGGAAAGTGAACAGTCTCTGAGTATCATTGTCTGAAAGATAGTTTGACAAGGAAGAGAAAGAGAAGAGAATGTTGTGAGCCATCACACATATGGACATAATCTATGGTAAAATGATAGAGTATAGTTGCATATTGAAGGATAGGACAGGTGTGTAGTGATATTACTGGGTTTGGTGATGCAGGATTGACAGTTGGGTAGATTAGGAAGGGTGGGTTAGAATACCCAGGATACTAGGAGGAGAGATGGGAGATGGACTTTATGAACATGGGATTTGTGAGTATGGTGTTGAAAGTGCAGGAGTGGGAATGCTTTTATGACAATATGACAAGGTAGTGTCCCTGGGTTAGGGTGTAGGTTGGGGGAGCATTCAAGACAGGGCACATCTGGAGTAGGATTCTGGGGAGTGTATGAGTGTTCATCCTGTAATAATGTGATGTGTTTGGGAGTGGAGACCCACACAGTGAGTGGGAAGGAGATGGACCCTCATCTTTGGGAGAACTTATTTACCCAGAAACAGACAGGAGGGTGTCTCTTAGGTGCAAGGGTGGATCCTAACAGGAGACGATAATAAGCATATCAAGACCTCTTATTGCATGTAACTATGAATCTTGTCATCCAATGGGTCAAGACAGGGGAGTGTCATGCATCCCAGGGGGATGGGGAGGAAAGAACAGAAAAGACCAAACAGGGGATATTTAGTGGTCATAGGAAATGTTTTTCATTACATTACAGTGATGGACACAGGACATGGTAAATATTATCAAAAATTATTAAACTGTACCGTCTAAATTGTAAAGTATACTTTAAACCATTGACAATGTTTAGTAGCTATGTTTCACTATCTGTATAACAGTTATAACATTGCTACCATCCACATAAAAAGGTTTCAATATGAGTGAGGAAAGGGAGAAGAGGTTGGGTATATGAGAGTCTCTAGTATTCTGTGAGTGACTGCTGTGACCTAAAGCTTCTTTGAAAATTAAATGAAAATTTGGGAGACACTGTGGAGTAAGAGGTGCCACGATACAGACGGGACACCTGATAATGCAGTGATAAAGAAAAAATAATAATTTTTTTTTAATTTTTTTGTTTTTTTTTCCCATTTTTTGAATGTCCCAATCCTTTAATTATATTTTATTTTTAGTTTTTTTTCCTGCATTTCCATGTATTTTATCTCTTACATTTAAGCTTATCATTATTATTTCATTTTCCTTTAATTATATTTGGTTATTATATGGGCTTCATCTTCAAAGAAGGTTTAGATCACAGAAGCATTACAACAGGGGCTGCATAGGATCATTGGTGGGGGATGTCTGGGATGGGGGATTCATGGGAGAAAGACCATCTGAATATACATGAAAGATATATAAAATTGTCCAAATGATCAAGGGGTGGGGCATGGTCACAGTGGGTGGACAATCACTCAGTAAATGAAGGAATACTGAATTCCCAGCCTGGAGAGCTCTGCCACATTCTCCAAGGGAGCAGCAACAGTCCCCTGAGTGCAGAGGCAGTGTCTGGCAAAGGAGGATGCTCCACTAATGAGTTCTTGTTATTGATGACTAGCCTTACGAGTCTTTGCTCTTGTAATTGAAACTTAGCCTACTGTTAGGGGGTGCCTAAGGGTTGCCACCTGAGAGCCTCCTTATTGCTCAAATGTGGCCTCTCTTTAAGCCAAACTCAGCATATGAATGTATTACCTACCCTCAGCATGGGACATGACTCCCAGGGATGAGCCTCCCTGGCAATGAGGGATTAACACCAAGTGCCATCTGGCAATACCACTGGAAAAAGACCTTGAATAAAAGGGGGAAAAGGTAAAGACAAATGAGTTCATGTGGCTAAGAGACTTCAAAGACATTCGGGAGGTCATCTCAGTAGGACCTCATAGAATACCAAAGTGGATATCACCCCACACTGAGGGGCTTCTGAGGGCTGTGGAAACACCCAGGTCCTATATAAGGGGGGATAGCTCCAGAGATTGATGCCTTATCAGTGGGCTCTACTTTGGAATCTGTGCTCCTGAGAGTGACAGATTTGGACCTAAATAAGTCCTTCCTGCACATGGTCCATCAGTCCCTTCTATTCAAACCTATATATGATGCTGGAGTTTGTAGGTTTACTTCCAGAGACTGGAGCCTTTGGCCTGCCCATGTGCCAGCTGTGCCTGGAATCTTGGTGGAGCTGCAACTCCTACTCTACAGCTCAATGGACTCACCCAAGTCACCTGGTGAGGAGATGATGATGAACAACAGCCATCCCAGGGAATGGAGAGAGTCTGCAGCTGCAAGAAGGACAATCCCATCCATTGTAACCATGGGATATAGGCCCCCTCTCACTTGGAGGTGGAGTGGAATCACCATCCCAAAATCCTCAGGATTGGGGAAAGAACTATGGATTAGAGTGGACTCACTGGTATTCTGCTGTAGACATATTGTGATTCAAGCAATGGAATAAATTACAGCAGTGAGGTGGAGCCAGTGGCCACTGGATGCTTTTGGGGCAGAAGGGAAAAGCAGTTGTAATACAGGGGATTTTTCAGGACTTGGGAATTGTCCTGAGTAGCATTTCGACAACTGATGTAGGCCATTTTACATCAGCATATAGCGTGCAGAACTGTGTGGGAGAGAGTGTAGTCTACAATGTGAACTATGGTCCATGCTTGGTGGCAAGGCCCCAGGATGTGTATATCCATTGCAGGTGATGTGCCACACTAATAAAAGATGTTTGTGTGGGATGTTGTGGGAGATGTGGGAGGTGGGGAACATGGGAATCCTTGTAATTTTTGTGTAACAATTATGTAATCTAAGCATATATTTTAAAATATAAATTAATCAATTAATTAATTAATTTTAAAAAAGAAAAAGAAAATTAATACAGAAAAGGCAGTGTGCTTCCCCTTTAAGGGAGCAAGGGAGAGGGACTCAAACCCATGAAGCCTCTCTGCTACCACCAAACTTTCACTACCTTAGTGAAGGTAAGCCAAATGTTAACTCGCAGTTAGCCAAAGCCAAACAGTGGGCTTCCCCTTTAAGGGAGTGAGGGAGTGGGACTCAAACCCACAAATCCTCTCCCACTATAACCAAACATTTGCTACTTCGGCTAAGGTGAACCAAATGCTAACTTGCAGTTAGCCAAAGCTAAAGAGAAATGGCAAAACTGAAAAAAATACTAACTCATGGTCAGCCAGAGGGGGAAAAAAAAACACAGAAGTAATAAATAAAGGAAAAAACTCACCCACCAATGGAAGGAGATGAGCCAGGTATCTGGCCTAAACTTGTGAGCTGATTCCATCAGCTGCTGGAAAGGGACTCTGTCCAGGGTAACAGCTGAGTCCTTGGGAAAATCCCAAGCAGCCACTGGAGTTGGGGATGACCTGGTGTGGACAACCCCCTCCACAGTCCACCTTGGAAGCATTCTCTGGTTAACATTTTTATTTATTTTATTCTTGGCAGAGTTGCCAATTTGTTAGGCTCCAAAGCTGGGCCTTTGAGGATAACCAGAAATGTAGAGAGAGAAAAAAACTTTAACATGAGATTTGGGCAGAATTTACATTTATTATGCCAGCAAACACTAGCCAATGTCCATCTAAAGTGACTCAGACACGACTTCCTGTGCTCCGGTTTTACTCTTGCTTAAATACCTAAGTTACTACTTAGCAATTGCTTTGATTATGCATTGGCTTTTATGTATATGGATGAACATACATAACTAGTTATATAATTTCATGATTAGTATGTTCAGGAAATCACGCTTGCACATACATTGCATGATCAAAAAAGCAGTGGATAACTCCACTATGTTAATTCAGCAAGTTGAAGTGAGGACAGCCAGGGGCTTCTTCTGTGCAGGTCTGGCCAACTGGTTGAAGTTGGTTTTCATACTTCATTGTTTCAACATGATGTTCTTGACTACAAAAAAATGGAGTTTGGCACTAAGAGTTGGTTGTATTTCATTACCTTCTAATTTACATATAATTCTTTCCTTTGTATCCTAACAACAGGGAGAGAAACAAGTTACTTTCAGGTATTCAGTCATCCTACACCCATCTAAAGTATAACCAAAAGAGTAAAAAGACAGATGAAAATATGATATGACATATGAAAAACAAAGAATAAAATGGTAAAAGTAAATAATGCATTTACAGTAACATCACTGTATGTGAATGGATTAAACTCCTCAATCAAAAGATAGAAGCTGACAGAATGGATAAAAAACATGCCATCCATATGCTGCTTATAAGACATTCAACTTAGATCCAGGGATACAAACTGGCTGAATGTTAAAGTTTGGAAAAAAGATACTCCATGCAAATAGCAACTCCATAAAAAACAGGGGCAGCTATACTAATATCAGACAAAACAGACTTTAAATGCAAAAATGTTATAAGAGATACAGAAGGCCATCATATATTAATAAAAGGGACAACCCACCAGGAAAACATAACAGTCAAATATCTATGCACCTAACCAGGTTGCCCCAAAATACATGAGAGAAACTCTGGCAAAACTGAAGGTAGAAATAGACATCTCTACAATAATAGTTGGAGTCTTCAATACACAACTTACATCATTAGATAGAACAACTAGACAGAAGATCAACAAGGAACAGACATAAACAGAACATTGTATCCCAACTCAGCAGATTATACATCCTTCTCAAGTGCCCATGGATGCTTCTCCAGGATAGACCACATGTTAGGGCACAGTGCAGCTCTCAATAAATATGAAAAGATTGAAATTATACAAAGCATCTTCTCAGAATATTAAAGAATGAAACTGAAAATCCATAATGGACAAGAAAGAGGTAAATTCACAAATATGTGGTGGCTAAACAACACACTCCTAAATAATCAGTGCATCAAAGAAGAAATTGCAAATGAAATCAATACATATATTGAGACAAAGGAAAACAGGAATACAGCTTATCAAAACTTATGGGATACAGAGAAGGCAGTCTTGAGAGGGAAATTTATAGCCCTAAACGCCTATATTAAAAAAGAAGAAAGAGCTAAACTCAAAGATTTAACTGAGCAGCTAGAGAAACTAGAAAAAGAACAGCAAACGAATCACAAAGCAAGGAGGAAATAAATAATAAACATTAGAGCAAAAATAAATGAAATTAAAAGCAAATAAAATCCAAAAAGCTAAAAGCTGGTTCTTTGGGAAGATCAATAAAATTGCTAAACTAACAAAGAAAAAAAGAGAGAAGATGCAAATAAATACAATCAGAAACGAAAGGGGGGAAGTTATGACTGAACTGACAGAAATGAAAAGGATCATAACAGGATATTATGAGAAACTGTATGCCAACAAACTAGAAAACCTAGATGAAATGGACAAGTTCCTAGAACTGCACAAACAACCTACACTGACTCTACAAGAAATACAAGAACTTAACAAACCAATCACATTTAAAGAGATTGAATCCATCATCAAAAATCTCCCAACAAAGAAAAGCCCAGGAACAGATGGCTTCACAGGTGAATTCTGCCAAACATTTCATAAAGAAATAAAATCAATCCTATTTAAACTCTTCTAAAAAATTGAAAAGGAGAGAAAATTACCCAACACACTTTATGAAGACATCACCCTAATACCAAAGCCAGATAAAGACACTACGAGATAAGAAAATTACAGACCAATCTCTCTAATGAACATAGATGCAAAAAGTCTCAACACAATACTTGCAAATCAAATCCAACAGCTTATCAAAAGACTTATACATCACGGCAAGGTGAGATTTATTCCTTGTATGCAAGGCTGGTTCAACATAAGAAATCAATCAATGTAATACACCACATTAACAAATTTGAGGGAAAAAAACACATGATCATCTCAATCAATGCAGAAAAGGCATTCAACAAAATCCAGCATCCTTTCTTGATAAAAACTCTTCAAAAGACAGGAATAGAATGAAAAGTCCTCAATATGATAAAAAGTATATATGAAAAACCCACAGTCAACATCGTACTCAATGGGGAAATGTGAAAGTCTTTCGCTGTAAGATCGGGAACAAGACAAGGTTGTCCACTGTCACAATTGTTATTGAACATTGTACTAGAAGTTCTAACTAGAGCAATTAGACAAAAAAAAAAAAAAAAAAAAAAAATTAAAGGCATCCAAATAGAAAAAGAAGTAAAATTCTCATTTGTGGATGAAATGATCCTATATTTAGAAAATTCAGAAATGTCTATGACAAAGCTACTTGAACTAATAAATTAGTTCAGCAAAGTGGCAGTATACAAGATCAACAAGCAAAAATCAGTAATGTTTTTCTACACTGGTACTGAACAATCTGAGTAGGAAATCAGGGGGAAAATTCCATTTACAATAGCAACAAAAAGATTCAAATACCTGGGAATTAAATTAAGCAAAGAAGTACAGGAACTACATGCAGAAAAATACAAAACAATGCTAAAAGGATTCAATGAAGACCTAAACAAATGACAAAACATTCCATGTTCATGGATTGGAAGACTAAATATCGTGACGATGTCAATCTTACCCAAACTGATTTATAGATTCAATGCAATATCAATTAAAGTTCCAACAGCCTAATTTAAAGAATTAGAAAAGTCAAATAACAAATTCATTTGGAAGGGAAAATGCACACGAATAGCCCAAGGTATTCTAAAAAGAAGAGCGAAATGGGAGGAATTTCACTGCCTGACCTTGAAACATATTACAATTCTACAGTGGTCAAAATAGCATTGTATTGGCATAAAGATAGACACATAGATCAGTGGAATAGAATTGAGAATCTAGAAATAAACTCTTACTTATATGGTCAACTGGTTTTTGACAAACCTACCAAGTCCATGTTAATGGGACAAAACCATCTCTCCAACAAATGGTGCTGGGAGAACTGGATATCTATAACCAAAAGAATGAAAGAGGACTCCCATCTCACTTCTTATACAAGAATCAACTCGAATCAAAAATCTAAATATAAAAGCCAGGACCTTAAAACTACTAGAAGAAAATGTAGGTAAACATCTTAAAGATCTTATGGTAGGTGGTGGTTTCTTGGACCTTACACCCAAAACACACGCAACAAAAGAGAAAATAGATAAATGGGAGCTCCTCAAAATTAAACACTTTTGAACCTCATAGGACTTTGTCAAAAGAGTGAAAAGGCAGCCGACTAAATAGGGGAAAATATTTGGAAGTCACATGTCCGATAAGGGTTTAATATCTAGGCTATATAAAGAGATGTTAAAACTCAAGAATAAAGAGACAAATGACCCAATTAAAAAATGGACAAAACACTTGAATAGACATTTGTCCAAAGAAGAAATACAAATGGCAAAAAAACACATGAAAAAATGATCAACATCACTAATGATTTAGGGAAATGTTAATCAAAACTACAAAGAGATATCAGTTCACACCCATCAGAATGACCACTATTAAAAAGACAGAGAACTAGAAGTGCTGGAGAGGATGTGGAGAGATAGAAACACTTATTAACTATTGGTGGGAATACAGAATGGAGCAGTTACTATGGAGGACAGTTTGGCAGGTCCTAAAGAAGTTGAATATAGACTTGCCACATGGCCCTGCAATACCACTATTGGGTATATACCCAGAAGAACTGAGAGCAGTGACCCGAATAGACATATGCACACCTATTTTCATAGTGGTGTTATTCACAATTGCCAAAAGTTAGAAATAAACCAGGTGCCCATCAACCAATGAATGGATAAACGAACTGTGGCATATTCACTCAATGGAATATCATGCAGCTGTAAGAAGAAATGAAGTTGTGAAACATATGACCACATGGATGAAACTGAAGGACATTATGTTGTGCAAAGCAAACCAGACACAAAAGGACAAGTACTGTATGAATGAATTACTATGAATGAAATATATTGTATAACATATTGTATGATTCAAAATTTTTAATATATCCAGTACATTAAATTAAGAAGTGTACATTTTTATTCAACTGTATTTTGTTTTTATTTTTAATTAATGTTTATATTTTCAATTATTAAATGGACAAAATAAAGTTTAAAAAATTCCAACAGCATACTTTACAGAAATAGATAAGGCAATTACCAAATTCATTGGAAGGGAATGTGCACCTGAATGGCCAAAAGCATTCTAAAGAAGAGTGACATGGGAGGAATTTCACTGCCTGACCTTGAAACATATTTAAAAACTACAGTGATCAAATACACATATATGCATATATATTTATTAAAAAAAAAAAAAAAAAAAAACTACAGTGATCAAAACAGCATGGTACTGGCATAAAGACAGACAAATTGATCAATGGAATAGAATTGAAAATCCAGAAATAAACGTTCACCTCTATGGTCAATTGGTTTTTGACAAACCTAACAAATCCATGTTAACAGGACAAAACAGTCTATTCAACAAATCGTGCTGTGAGAACTGGATATCTAGAAATAAAAGAATGAAAGAGGACCCCTATCTCACTCCCTATACAGGAATCAACTCAAAATGGAACAAACACCTAAATATAAAACCCAGGACCATAAAACTACTAGAAGAAAATATAGGGAAACCTCTTAAAGACATTGTGGTGGGTGGTGGTTTCTTGGACCTTACATCCAAAGCACGTGCAACAAAGAAAAAATACAACAAGATACAACAAAGAAAATATTACAACTCTACAATAAAAAGACAAACGACCCAATTAAAAAATGGGCAAAAGACTTGAATAAACATTCGTCCAAAGAAAAATTACAAATGGCAAAAAAACACATGAAAAAATGTTCAACATCACTAATGATTAGGGAAATGCAAATCAAAACTACAGTGAGATATCATTTCACACCTATTAGAATGGCCACTATTAAAAAGACAGAGAACTACAAGTGTTGGAGTGGGTGTGGAGAGATAGGAACACTTATTCACTGTTGGTGGGAATGCAGAATGGTACTGCCACTTTGGAGAACTGTTTGGCAATTCCTGAAGAAGTTGAATATAGATTTGCCATGTGACCATGTAATATAACTACTGGGCATATACCCAGAATAATTGAAAGCAGTGACACGAATAGACTTCTGCACACCTATGTTCATAACAACATTATTCATGATTGCCAAGACTTGAGAACAACCCAGTTGGCCATCAGCTGATGAATGGATAAACAAACTGTGGCATATTTAGATTATGACACTGTAAGAAGAAATGAATGAACATGGAGAACATTATGTTGATTGCAGCAAGTCAGACACAAAAGGACAGACACTGTGTGATTGTGTTACTGTGAACTAAACACATTGTCTAACATATTTTATTATTCCATTTGTATAAAATGTAAAGATGAATCAATTTATAAAGATGAAATTTAATTAGTGGTTATGTAGGGCATGCAAAGGGTGGGTGGAGTTTTTTTGTAGTAGTGAAATAATTCTAAAACTTTTTGTGATGATGAATGCACAACATTGTGATTATACTAAAAGCCATTGATTAAACACTTTAAAAACAAGGTATGGTATGTGAACATATCTAAGTAAAACTGCTTACTAAATAAATAATTTTACAAGAATAGCCAGAAACCTCTAAGCCAAAGTCAGCATATAAATGCATCACCTTCCTTCCGGCAAGGGACATGACCCAGGGATGAGCCTCCCTGACATCGAGGGATTACTACCAAGCACCAAATAGAAATGCAACTGGAAAATGACAATGGCCAAAAGGAGAAAAGTGTAAAGACAAAGGAATTTATATGGCTAAGAGACTTCAAAGTTAGTTGGGAGGTCATCCCAGACGTGATGCTTATGCATGTCTCAGCAGGATCCCATTGACTACCACAGTAAATATTGCCTCAAATAGTGGGGCTACTGAGGGCTCTAGAGACATCCAGACACTAGGGGCAGGGCTGACAGCTCAGAAGTTTGGCACTGTGCCAGTGCACCCTACTTTGGAATTTATGCTCCCCAGTGTGACAGAGTTGGACTCAGTCATGATTTCCCAATACATGGATCTTCTGCCCCTTCTATTTGAATCTATAGTTAGTACTAGATTTGATATGTTTATGTACAAATAACTTCAATCTTTGGGCTTTCCATGTGCCAGTCAGTTCCTGAATCTCAACAGCATTGAAACACCTACTCTCCAGTTCACTGGACTCACCCAGGACAACTAAAAAGGAAATGATGATGGACAATGACCATCCAAAGGAACAGAGAGAGTCTAAAACTGCAAGCAAGATAATCTCATACATCTGCCCCATGGGATCTAAGCCCCCTTTCAATTAGAAGCAGAGTGGGCATCACCATCCCAGAATCCTCAGGATTGGGGAATGAACGATGGACTAGAGTAGACTTACTGTTATTCTTCTATAGACTTATTGTTATTCTAGCAATGGAAGAACTTTTATCATTGATGTGGAGGCATTTGCTTCCAGAGGTTCTGAGAGGAGGAGGAGGGAAAATAGGTGTAATATGGGGGCATTTTTGGGGACATTGGCATTGTCCTGAATGACATTGCAATGACAGATACAGGTCACTATATATCTTGTCATAACTTACAATGTTGTGTGGCAAAGAGTTTAGACTATAATGTAAATTATAATCTACACTTACTGGCAATGCTCCAATATGTGCTCTTCAATTGTAACAAATGTACCACACTAATGAAGGATGATGCTAATGTGGGAAAGTGTGGGTGGGGTAGGGAGTGGGGCATATGGGAATTCCCTACATTTTTATGTAACATGTATGTAATCTAAGTGTATTTTTTTAAAACTTTTTTAAAATTCTAAAAAAAAAGAGTAACCAGAAAAAGCAGCTATATACAGCAGGGGAAACAGAGAGAGGTTAAGAGGTGAAGAATTGTCTTGTTTCTTTGTCTGTCTTTTGTTTTTTATTATTATTGTTGAAATAATGAAAATGCTCTAAAGATGATTGAAATGATGAATGCAAAAATATGTGACTATACCAAATACCACTGATTGCACACTTTGGATGAATTAACCTATTCTATTAATATGTATTAATAAAATTGATTTGGTAAAAAAATCAATTTTATTGATTCCCATGTACCCTACCCCTTCCCCCTCTCACATTTTTCCCTATTAATAGCATCTTACATGAGTATGGTACATCTGTTATAATTGATGAACAAATATTGAAGCATTGTTACTAACCATGGTCAATGTTTTTGTTTGTTTGTTTGTTTGTTTGTTTTAGTTAGGCCAAGAGATTATTTAGAAATGGGGGAAGAGAACAGGATTATGCAACTGAACATTATGGTTTACCCTTTACACAATACAATTTTATAGGTTTTGACAAAATGTACAATGGCTTGTATCCATCATTGCAGAACCATGCAGAACAATTCTAATGTCCTAAAATACCCTTTATTCCACCTATTCTCACCTCCTCCCCTCAGAACCTATGGTAAGCACAAAGTTTAAGTTTTTCAAGAATTAGGTTCATAATTGCATGGATTAATAATGAAGGCTTGACATACTGGTCTGTTTTCTTTTATCAGGCAATGCCTGTGTACTTGAGAGATACTTGTGCCTCTGTTTAGAATATCGCAGGACTGTCCAGGCTGAGAGGTTAATATTTTCTTGTTTATTGTGTGGGCCTCCACCCACTGAGATAACATCCTATGACATGGTGAACACATTCTTGTTTCAAAGAAGCATGCCCCAGATGCACACTTTCCCACATATTGCCCCCACCGACACCTTGTACTAGTGACCCTCCCCTCCCATATTTGCTAAAAGAACATTCCCACCCACAGACCTACAAATCCCCAGAGTTCACCTGTTCCTCCCTCCAGCCCTACTGCCACTTCCAGGGGGTACTCCAACACAACCACCCCCACCCTGCTCACCCTCACACTACAGCGCCATCGACCCCACTAACATACCTGCACCATCACCACCATCTACTGCCTAAGATCCCAGCCACCTTATCGTGGGTTCTGCTCAGACTGTGCATCAACTCACCATACTCTACTCCCTCTTTTTCTCCTGCTAGCCTATCTTACAGACTCTAGATCTCTGAGTCTGCTCAATATGCTTAGATCATATCAGTGAGGCCATGCAATATTTGTCCTTTAGTGGCAGGCTTACTTAATTTAAGGTAAAATCTTCATGATTCAGCCATATTGCCATGTGTATCAATACTTCATTTCTTCTTATAGCTGAATAATATTTCCTTGTAAGTCTATACCACATTTTGCATATATGCTCATTTGTTGATGGACATTTGGGTTGCTTTCAACTTTTGGTAAAAGTGAATAATGCTGTTATGAATATTAATGTGCATATATCAGTTTGTATCCCTGCTTTTGATACTTCTGGGTATATACCCAGAAGTGGGATTGCTGGATCATATGACAATTCTATACTTAGCTTAATGAGGACCTGCCAAACTGTCCTCTACAATGTTTGCATCATTCTACATTCCCACCAGAAGTGAAAGAGGGTTCCCTTTCCTCCATATCATCTCCAACGCTTGTAGTTTTCTGATTTTTTAAAAAAATATATCTGCTCATCTAATAGGTGTAAGATGATATCTCATTATAGTTTTGATTTGCATTTCACTAATATCTAATGAGGTTAAGCATCTTTTCATGTGCATTTTAGCCATTTGTATTTCCTCTTTGGAAAAGTGCCTATTCAAATCTCTTGCCCATTTATTAAATGGATTATTTGTCTTTTTATTTTCAAGATGTAGGATTTCTTTATATATGCTGGATATTAGAACCTTACCAGATAAGTGATTCACAAATATTTTCTCACATTGATTAGGTTACCTTTTCACTTTCTTTTTTTAGATAAGAAAATGAACTAATAATTTAATAAATAACCAATAAAATGCAAAAAATTAAAACAATTTGAAATAATAATAATAAATTTAGACATTGTGTCTTTCATCACTGTAAGATCTGTTGTCTTATATGTACCGTGACATTTCCTTCCACATATTCCCCCAGTGTCTTTTTTTTTTTCTTTTTTTTTTTTTTCATTTTATCTTCAAAGAAGCTTTAGGTTATAGAAAAGTCACATAGAGAATACAGGTAACTCCCATATGCCAAATATCCTCCCCCTTTTCTCCTCTCCCTTATTAATAACATTTTACAAGTGGATGGTACATTTGTTTAAAATGATGTAAAAATATAGAAGCATTGCTTCTAACCATGGTCAATGGTTTACATTATAGTTTACATTTTGGGTCATACACTTATATAGGTTTTGACAAAATTCAAAGTGGCCTGTATCCATTATTGCAAGATCATGCAGAACAATTCTAATGCCCTAAAAAATGCCCTATGTTCCATTTATTCTATTCTTCTCTCCCCCTCCCCTCGGAACCTATGATAATCATCAAGTTTCAATTTTTGAAGAATATAATTCATAGTTACTAGCAATAATATGGAGGACTTGACATATTGATCTATTCTCTTTTATTAGGCACAGCCTATGATCTTGAGGGATTCTATTTTTTAATTTTTGATTTTTTAAAAAAGATGTTTATAATACATAAATATTACATAAAATATAAGGGATTCCCATACGCCCTGCTCCCCACACTGCCCACAGTTACCCCCATTAACAACAACCTTCATTAATGTGGCCCATTCATTGCAATTGATAAACACATTTTGGAGCATTGCCACTAAGCCTGGATTATAAATTACACTGTAGTTTACACTCTCTTCCACACAATTCTGTAGGTTATGTCAAGATACATAATGGCCTGTATCTGTCATTGCAATGTCATTCAGGACAATTCGCAAGTACCGAAAATGTTCCCGTATTACACCTGTTTTCCCTCTCCCTGACATCAGAACCTCCAGTAGCCACTGCCTACACATCAATGATATGCTTTTACATTGCTAGAATCACAATAAGTCTATAGTAGAATATCAGTAAGTCCACTCTAGTCCATCGTTCATTCCCCAATCCTGAGGATTCTGGGATGGTGATGCCCACTCCACCTCTAAATGAGAGGGTGCTTCAATCCCACATGACCAAAGGAAGGAACTCCATTGCTTGCAGTTGTAGGCTCTCTCGGTTTCTTGGTATGGTGGCTGTCCCTCATCACCTCCTTGTTAGTTGTACTGGGTGAGTCCAATGAACTGGAGAGTAGGTGTTGCAACTCCGTTGAGGCTCAGGGCCCAGCTGACACATGGACAGTCCAAAGATTCAAGTCTCTTGGACGTGTACCTACCAACTCCAGCACCGACTATAGGCTCAATTAAAAGGGAACAAAGAGCCATGCATAGGGAAACCACAACTGAGTCAGATTCTGTCACACTGGAGAGCACAAACCCCAAAGTAGTGTCCACTTGCAAGGCACCAAACTCATGAGCTCTCTGCCCTGACTGTAGTGCCTAGTGTCTCCAGAGCCCTCAGGAGCACTGTTATTTGGGGCAGTTTCTAATTTGGCAGTCAATGAGATCCTTCTGAAATGTGCATAAATACAACCTCTGAAATGACCGCTTGACTCACCTTGAAGACTCTTAGTCATATAAACTCATTTGTCTTTACCTTTGCCCCTTTTGGTCAAGGTCTTTTTCCAGTTTCATTGCTAATTGGTATTTGGTAGTCAACCCTCCGTGACAGGAAGGCTCAACCCCGGGAGTCATATCCGATGTCAGGGGTAAGGTAATGCATTTATATGCTGAGTTTGGCTTAGAGAGAGGCCACGTTTGAGTAACAAGGAGGTTCTCAGGAGGTAACACTTAGGCACTCTATAATACTGGGCTAAGTTTCAGTATCAAAAGTAAGGGTTCATAAGTACATTCATCAATATCAAGGGCCCATCAATGGTCCATCCTTCTTCAATAGTCACAACCCCTGTTCTTGGGGGATTCTTGTTGTCCTATTAGAGAATGTGGCAGAGCTCTCCAGAATGGGAATTCGATTTTTTAAATTAATTAATTTATTTATTTATTTTATATTTTAAAAGATGCTTAGATTACATAAATGTTACACAAAAATTACAGGGATTCCCATGTTCTCCACGTCCCACACCTCCCATAACCTCCCACTTAAACATCTTTCATTAGTGTGGCACTTCACTTGCAATGGATATACACATCCTGGGGCCTTGACACTAAGCATGGACCATAGTTCTCAATGTAGACCACACTTTCTCCCACACTGTTCTGCATGTTATATGATGATGTAAAATGACCTATATCTGTCATTGTAATGTCACTCAGGATAATTCCTAAGTCCCGAAGAAGCCCCTGTATTACAACTGCCTTTCCCTCTCCCTGCCCCAAAAGCATCCAGTGGCCACTGGCTCCACCTCAATGTTGTAATTTCTTCCATTGCTTGAATCACAATATGTCTACAATAGAATACCAGTAAGTCCACTCTAGTCCATAGCTCTTCCCCCAATCCTGAGAGTGTGGGATGGAAAGTCCACTCCATCTCCAAGTGAGAGGGGGCCTATATCCCATGTATACGATGGATGGGATTATCCTGCCTACAGCTGCAGACTCTCTCCATTCCCTGGGAGGGCCGTTGTCCATCATCATCTCCTCGCCAGGTGACTTGGGTGAGTCCATTGAGCTGTAGAGTAGGAGTTGCAGCTCCACCGAGATTCCAGGCACAGATGGCACATGGACAGGCCAAAGGCAACAGTCTCTGGAAGTACGCCTACAAACTCCAGCACCACATATAGGTTTGAATAGAAGGACTGATGGACCATGTGCAGGGAGGACTTATTTGAGTCCAACACTATCACTCTCAGGAGCACAGATTCCAGTGGAGAGCCCACTGATAAGGCATTAATCTCTGGAGCTATCCCCCCTAATATAGGACCTGGGTGTATCCAGAGCACTCAGGAGTGCATCTGTGAGGGGTAATATCCACTTTGGTGTTCTATGAGAACCTACTGAGGTGTGCGTAAGCGTTACCTCCGGTATGACCTCCCAACTCTCTTTGAAGTCTCTTAGCCATTTGTTTTTACCTTTTCCCCCTTTTAGTCAAGGTCTTTTTCCAGTCATATTGCCAGTTGGCACTTGTATTAATCCTTCGTTGCCAGGGAGGCTCATCCCCAGGAACCATATCCCACGCTGGGGGGAAGGTAATGCATTCATATGCTGAGTTTGGCTTAGAGAGAGGCCACATTTGAGCAACAAGGAGGATCTCATGTGGCAACCCCTAGGCACCCCATAACAGGAGGCTAAGTTTCGATTACAAGAGCAAATACTCGTAAGGTTAGTCATCAATAAGAAGAACCCATTCATTAGTGGAATATCCTCCTTTGCCAGACACTGCCCCTGCACTCAGGGGTCTGTTGTTGTTGCTGCTCCCTTGGAGAATGTGGCAGAGCTCTCCGGGCTGGGAATTCAGTATTCTCTCATTTATTGAGTGATTCTACACCTACTGTGACCATGCCCCACCCCTTGATCATTTGAACAATTTTATATATCTTTCATGTATATTCAGGTGAACTTCCTCCCATGAAACCCCAATCCCAGACACCCTCCGCCAATGACCCACTCCTGCCCCCGTTGTAACCCTTATGTGATCTAAACATTCCTTGAAGCTGAAGCCCATATAATAGCCAAATACAATTAATAGGAAAATGAAATAATAATGATAAGTTTAAATATAAGAGGCAAAAATACATGGAAACTTAAAAAAAAACACTAAAAATAAAATCAATTTAAAGGATTGGGATATTAAAAAATGAGGGAAGAAAAATAAAAAAAGATTTTTTTTAAACATTTCTCCTTTCATCACTGAATTATCGGTTGTCCAGTCTGTACCATGGCACCTTCTCCCTCTCACTCCCCAGTGTATCCCAAATTTTCATTTAATTTTCAAAGTAGTTTTAAGTCACAGCAAAGTCACACAGAATACTAGAGACTCTCATATACCCAACCTCCTCCTCCTTTCCTCACCCCATATTAAAACCTTTTTGTATGTGGATGGTATCATTGTTATAACTGTTATACAGATAGTAAAACATACCTACTAAAAATTGTCAATGGTTTACAGTATAGTTTACAATTTAGATGATACAGCATAATAATTTTTTATATTTACCATGACCTGTGTCCATCACTGTAAGGTAATGAAAAACATTTCCTCTGACCACTAAATACCCCCTGTTTGATCATTTCTGTTCCCTCCTCCCCATCCCTTGGGGCACATGGCACCACCATGTCTTAACTCATTGGATGACAATATTCATAGTTACATGCAACAAGAGGTCTTGACACACTGATTGTCCTCCCCTATTAGGATAACACCCTTGTTCTTAAGAGACACCCACCTGCCTGTTTCTGGGTGAATCTGTCCTCCCAAAGATGGGGGTCCCACTCACCTTGTGGGTCTCCACTCCCTGACACACACATTAAGACAGGATGAAAACTCACTCACTCCCCAGAAGACTACTCCAGATGTGCTCCGTCCTGAATGCCCCCTCCAACCTACACCTTAACCAATGATACTACCTTGTCATATTGCCATAAGAGCATTCCCACTCCTGCGCTTTCAACCTCATACCCACACATCCCATGTTCACATGGTCCCTCTCTCATCTCTCCCCCAGTATCCTGGGTATTCTAACCCACCCTTCCTAATCTACCCACCTGTCAACTCTGCACCACCAAACCCAGTAATATCACTACCCACCTGTCCTATCCTTCAATATGCAACATTATTCTATCACTTTACCATAGGTTATACCCATATAGATGATGGCTCACAATCTTCCTATCCCTTTCTCTTTCTTATTAACCTATCTTTCAATCAATGGTTCTCAGAGACTGCTCCCTTTCTTCAATTCAAATCAATGAGGTCATGTAATGTTCAGCCTTCAATGCCTGGCTTGCTTCACTCAAAATAAGATCTTCAAGATTCATCCATGTTATTCTGTGTGTTAGCACGTTGATCCTTCTTACAGATGAGTAATATTCCATTGTATGTATGTACCACATTTTGTTTATCCATTCATCTGTTGATGGGCACCGGGCCTGATTCCAACTTTTGACAATAGTGAACAATGCCGCTATGAACATCGGTGTGCATATACCTGTTCATGTCTTTGCTTTCTATTCTTCTGGGCATATACCCAGCAGTGGAATACTGAATCAAATGGAAGATCTATTGTTAGGTTTCTGAGGAACCGCCAAATTGTCCTCCATAGTGGCTGGACCATTCCACAGTCCCACCAGAGTGGATGAGGGTTCCTATTCCTCCACATCCTGTCCAACACTTATAGTCTTCTGTGTTTTTAATAGCTGCCATTCTGATGGGTGTAAGATGGTATCTCATTGTAGTTTTGATTTGCATTTTCCTAATAGCTAGCAATGTCAAGTATTTTTTTCATGTGCTTTTTAGCCATTTGTATTTCTTCCTTGGAGAAGTGTCTTTTCAGGTTACTTGCCCATTTTTTAAATGGGTTGTTTGTCTTTTTATTTTTGAGCTCTAAGATTTTTTCTATATATGCAGGATATTAGGCTCCTATCAGATATATGGTTGCAAAATATTTTCTCCCATTAGGAAGGCTGCCTTTTTATTTTCTTTATAATGGACTATGAAGTGCAGAAGTTTTTAATTTTTAGGAGACCTTATTTATCTATTTTTTCTTTTGCTGCTTGTGCTTTGGGTGTGAAGTTCATGAAACCATTTTCTATTACAAGGTCCTGTAGATGCTTCCCTACATTATCTTCCAAGGTCTTTACTGTTTTGGCTCTTATATTTAGATCTTTGATCCATCTTGAGTTGATTTTCATATAAAGTGTGAGATGATATTCCTCTCTCATTCTTTTGGATATGGATATACAGTTCTCCAAGCACCACTTGTTAAAGAGGCCATTCTCTCCCAACTAAGTGGGTGTGAGGTCCTTGTTGAATATCAGATGACTGTATATGTGAGGATCTATATCAGAACTCTCAATTCGGTTCCATTGGTCAGTAGGTCTATCCTTGTGCCAATACCATGCAGTTTTGAGCACTGTAGCTTTGTAGTATGTTTTGCAGTCAGGTAGTGGGACACCTCCAACTTCATTTTTCTTTTTCAAAATATGTCTGTGGCGATTCGGGGTCTCTTACCTTTCCAAATATATTTTGTAGTTAGTTTTTCCAGTTCCTTAAAAAATACAGTGTTGATTTTTTATTGGGATTGCATTAAATCTGTAGATTAGTTTGGATAGGATAGACATCTTGATGATGTTTAATCTTCCTATCCATGATCAAGGAATATTTTTCCATGTATTTAAATCTTCTTTGATTTCTTTTAATAGTGTTTTGTAGTTTTCTGTATATAAGTCTTTTGAATCTTTAGTTAAATTTATTCCTAGGTATTTGATTCTAATAGTTACTAATGTAAATGGTATTTTTTTCTTTATTTCCCCTCATATTGCTCGTTATTGGTGTAGAGAAATGCTACTGATTTTTGAGCATTGATCTTATAGCCTGTGACATTACTGAACTCCTTTATAAGTTCTAGAAGCTTTGTTGTAGATTTCTCAGGGCTTTCTATGTATAGGATCATGTCATCTGCAAATAATGAAATTTTTACTTCTTCTTTTCTAATTTGGTTGACTATTATATTTTTTCTTGCCTCAGTGCTCGAGCAAGTAATTCTAAGACAATGTTAAATAGGAGTGGTGAGAGTGGGCATCCTTGTCTTGTTCCCAATCTCAGAGGGAAGGCTTTTAGAATTTCACCATTGAAGATGACGTTAGCATTGGGTTTTTAAAATATACCATTTAGCATATTCAGAAAGTTTCCTTCTATTCCTATCTTTCTCAGTGTTTTTATCAGGAAAGTGCTGGATTTTGTCAAATGCTTTTTCTGCATCTATAGAAATGATCATGTGATTTTTTCCTTTCAGTCTGTTTATGTGGTGTATTACATTGATTGATTTTCTTATATTGAACTATCCTTACATACTTGGGATGAAACCCACTTGGTCGTGGTGTATAACTTTTTTGATATGTTGTTGAATGCCTTTAGCAAGTATTTTTTTGAGGATTTTAGCATCTAAGTTCATTAGAGAATTTGGTCTGTAATTTTCCCTTCTTGTGGTATCTTTGTTTGGCTTTGGTATTAGGGAAATGTTGGCATCATAGAATGAGTCAAACAATATTCCTTCTACTTCTATTTTTTGGAAGAGCTTGAGCAGGATTGGTGGTATCTCTTTCCAGAATGTTTGGTAGAATTCAGCTGTGAAGCCATCTGGTCCTGGGCTCTTCTTACTTGGGAGGATTTTGAAGACTGTGTCTCTATCTTTACTTGTAATTGGACTGTTGAGTTCAGCAATTTCTTCTTTCATCAATGTAGGCTGTTTGTGAGTTTCTAAAATTTGTCCATTTCCTCTAAATTATCATTCTTGCTGGCATATAATTTTTCAAAGTATCCTTTTATGATACTCTTTATTTCTTTGGGGTCAGTAGTGATATCCCCTTGCTCATTCCTTATTTTCTGTATTTGCATCTGTTCTCTCTTTTTCTTTGTTAGTCTGACTAAGGGTTTGTCCATTTTATTGATCTTCTCGAAGAACCAGCTTTTGGTTTTGTTTATTTTTTCTAGTGCTTTCTTTCTTTCTTTCTTTTTTTTTTTATTGTGGGTAAAAATCAAAATTTTCACAATACATACCAACATTTGCAAAATGATATATAAATGTATATGCATATATGTGCATTTGCTTACAAAAATGTTATTTATGTATACACTATTTCATTTAGTTCTACTCTAATTTTTGTCTTTTCCTTCTTTCTACTTCTTTTAGGTTTAGTTTGCTGTTGTTTGTCCAATGCCTCCAAGTGTGCAGTTAGGTCTTCAATTTTAGATCTTTCTTCTTTTTTCATATATGTATTTATAACTATGAACTTCCCTCTCAGGACAGCTTTGGCTCCATCCCATAGGTTTTGATATGTTGTGTTGTCATTTTCATTAGTTTCAAGGTAGTTACTCATTTCTTTTGAGATTTCCTCCTTGACCTACTGTTTGTCTAAGAGTGTGTTGTTTAACTTCCATATCTTTGTGCCTAATCTCTTTCTCTGGCCCTTAGTGATTTCCAATTTCATTCCATTGTGGTCAGAGAAATTACTTTGTATAATCTCAATCTTTCTGAATTCATTGAGAGTTGTTCTGTGGCCTAACATGTGGTCTATCTTGGAATATGATCCATGTGCACTCGAGAAGAATGTAAATCCTGCAGTATTTGGGTGTAGTGTTCTGTATATGTCTATTAGGTCCAGGTCCTCTAATGAAATGTTCAGAGTCTTTGTTTTTTTATTGATTCCCTGTCTAGATGTTCTGTCTAATGGTGATAATGGTGTATTAAAGTCCCCCACTATAATTGTAGAGGAATTTATTTCTCCACTTATTTTTTCCATAGTTTGGCTCATGTATTTTGAAGGACCCCGATTAGGTACATAAATGTTTATAATTATTCTCTCTTCTTGAGAGATTACCCCTTTTACTAATATATAGTGTCCATCTTTGTCTCTTAAAATAGTTTTGCATTTAAAGTCTATTTTGTCTGAAATTGGGATAGCTACTCTTGCCCTTTTTTGGCTATTCTTTGCTTATAAAATTGTTTTCCAGCCATTCACTTTCAGCCTCCTTGAATCCCTGGGTCAAAAGTGTGCTTCTTGTAGATAGCATATAGATGGATCATATTTCCTTATCCATTCTGCCAATCTGTGTCTCTTAAGTGGTGAATTTAATCCATTAACATTCAGTGTTATTACTCGCAATGAATTTCTTACTTCAGCCATATTTTCTTTGGGTTAATGTATGTCATATATTGTTTTGTTTCTGTTTTTGTTGTTTTAGTTGTTTTTTTGTTTTTTTTATTGTGGGTAAAAATCAAATTTTTTCACAATACAAACCAATATTTTAAAATGATATATAGATATATATGCATATATGTGCATTTGCTTACATAAATGTTACTATTTTTTTCATATATATTTTAAATGATGCTTAGATTACATAAATGTTACGCAAAAATTACAGGGATTCCCATGATCTCCACCTCCCATACCCCTCCTCCAAATCTCTCTCCCTTGTTTTTCCTTTAACTTGTAGAACTTCCTTTAGTATTTCTTGAAGTGCTGGTTTCTTATTGGCATACTCTAATTTCTGTTTATCTGTGAATATTTTGAACTTTCCATCATTTTTGAATGCCAGTTTGGCTGGATAGAGAATTCGTGGCTGGAAGTATTTTTCTTTTAGTACTTTGACTATGTCATACCACTGTCTTCTTGCCTCCATGGTTTCAGATGAGAAATCAGCACTTAATCTTATTGTGCTTCCCTTGTATGTGATGGTTCTCTTTTCTCTTACTGCCTTGATTATTTTCTCTTTGTCTTGAGCATTGGACATTTTGACAAGTATATGTCTTGGAGTTGGCCTGTTGTGATTTATACTGTTTAGGGTTGTCTGGGCTTCCTGGACTTGTATATCCATCTCTCTCAATAAGGTTGGGAAGTTTTCGGCCATTATTTCCTTCAACACTCCTTCTGTTCCCTTTCCCTTCTCTTTTCCTTCTGGGATGCCTATAAGGCATATGTTTGTGCATTTTGTGTAGTTGGTTAAATCCCTGAGTCTCTGCTGGATTTTTTTCTATCTTTTTATCTATCTGTTCTACTATCTGTTTGATTTCAGATGTATTGTCTTCCACATCACTAATTGTTTCTTCTGCCTGTTCAAATCTGCTGTTAAGTGAATCCAGAGTCTTTTTGTTTTCCTGTATTGTGCCATTGATCACCATCATATCTGTTATCTTTTTATGTATGTTTACAATTTCTTCAGCATGTTCTCCCAGTGTCTTCTTAATATCCTTAATCTCTTCCTTCACTTCAATAATTTGGTCCATGATATTTGTTTGGAAAACTTTGATTAGTTGTTCAATGTTCTGCATCTCTTCCTGGTTTTTAGTTTGTTCATTGGGGTGGTCCATGTTTTCCTCTTTCTCAGTGTGGTTTGTAATTTTTTGTTGCCCTCTAGTCATTATTTTATCTTTAAAATAATTTTATCTTTATCTCTCTCTGTTCTATCTGCTCTAGAGTTTTATTTAGCTGGTAGTTCTGTGTGTGTATTAAGTTTTCTCTTTGAGACTTTGTTCTTCTTATTTTATTTCCTTGCTTCTTTCTATGTTCCCTTCAAGTCAAAAGATTAGGGCCAGAGGAATAGAAAGATGTGAGAAAGGAAGAAGGATAATAGTAATATTGATAAAAGTTAGAAGAGGGGCCATATAAGACTTAGTAAAATGAATATTTCACTCATGTAGGCAGTGTAGTGTAATAGGAAAAAAAGTGGAGTACCTACAATGGACTGGGAATCCAAATAGAGGTAAATATGTATAATGATTTTGAGGGCTAGAATGATTAGGAGAGAAAGATCTAAAAAATGGCTGAAAGGAAAAATTCATAATAATTTTTAAAAAGAAGAAAACAGAATAGATAGAATAGAAATTGACATCCTTAAGTTGTTGGCCAAAGAAAAAAGGTGATACTTAAGAACCACAACAGAAAGCAGAAGGGAGAAAGATGAAGGAAGGAAAAGAGAGAGCTTTGGAGACAAACTCAATATAGACAGAGAATGGGAAATCATGGAAGAAGAAGCACAGCAAAGAAGAGACAAGCTAGCAGCACTTAATTTTTTAAAAAAAGAAGGGGGGAAGGAAATAGGAAAGAAAAGCAAGAGACAACAAATAAACAAAGAAAAAACAAATAACCACACAAGAAGCAGTCAAACAAAGCTAAGGATGAACAGTGTTCCTTCTCGGGCCCTTGTGGAACCTCTCAGCCTGCTTGTGTTCATCAATCAATTGCCCTGCAAGGTTCTATCTGCAGGTTTTGAGGCAGATTTTAGCGATTAAACTAAGTTTAAAAAAAGATTTTTTTTTAAGTGGCTGTCTTTTTTTTTTTTCTTTCTTTTTCTTTTTTTTTTTTTGGTGAAATAAGGGACCCAAAAGAAGTCCTCTTCTAGACCACCCCCTTCACCGAGGAGAGCCTAAATAGGCTCGTGGAAACTAATCAAGCACTTCTCACTTCCTGGCCTCCCCAGGGGAGCTGAAGCTCTGATGCTTGTCAGTGAGAACAATAAAATTGGCTGACTCTGTCTCCTCTGGATTCAAGCCTGAATATCACCAAGCTGTTGGGTAAATCAGGCTTCCTCAGCAGATTCACCCCTCCCTTCAGCTTGGCGCTGCTTCAAGCCAGCTTATCTGCTCCCCAAAGCTATGAGGAGGTCCAGGCAGCCAAATCCACAGAAAGGAAACCCCTCTCCACCCTCCATCAGAACCCTCCCACTCTCAGAGAATGCTTCCTCTAGCTGGGTTGCTGGCAGGATTTGGAGCATATCCCTGGGCAGCTAGGTAAATCAACCTTCCTCAGCAGATTCGCCACTCCCCTCAGCCTGGTGCTGCTTCAAGCCAGCTATTTTGTTCCCCAAAGCCACAAGAGGTTCCAGGCAGCCAAATCCACAGAAAGGAAACCCCTCTCGACCCTCTGCCAGAACCCTCCCACTCTCGGAGAATGCTCCCTCTCACTGGGTTACCAGCGACAGTCGAGGCTCAAACGAGCCTTTTCCCTGAGGGTGGGGCTCAGCCGTCTGTATCAACCAACATAGGCAGGGGATAAACTCATGAATCTTTCCTGAGCAATTCACCTCGCCATACAGCTCCCTCCGGATTGATGTCCCCAAGGTTCTCACTGCATGCACCCCCAGCACAGACCACCTGGGCAGGACCCTGTCCCCAATCAGCCATCCTCAGATAGCAAGTCAGTGAGTGCCCTCCTAAACTGACACCATCTTGCCCCCTTTCCTATTCTTTTCTTATCTTTGTTATTTCCTTCTTTTTGCTTGTTTTGTGATTAGTTTGTTGTTGTTTTCCAGGTTCCTTCATGTGAGCATTTAGGGCTTTAAATTTAACTCTTTCTTAATTTTTAATACATGCATTTATTGCTATAAATTTCCCTCTCAGCCCTGCTTTAGCTGCATCTCACAGGTTTTTTTTAACTTTTTATTTTGAGATAATTTCAAACTTACAGAACAATTACAAAAATAATACAAAAGCCATACAGAGAACTCCAGCATACCACCACCACTCCACCCCACCCCAATACCCAGATCCACCAATTTTAACATTTTGCCATATTTGCTGTATTGTTCTAACTAGGTAGCCATACATCTGTGTGTTTATCTGTTTTCTTTTTTAATATATATATTTTTATTTTTTAAAAGATACTTTGATTACATAAATGTTACACAAAAAATATAGGGATTCCCATATGTCCTGTTCCCCACACCTCCCACACCCTCCCACATAAACAAAGTCCTTCATTAGTGTGGCATATTCATTGAAATTGGTAGATGCATCCTGGGCATTGCCGCTAAGCATAGATTATAGTTTACATTGTAGTTTACACTCTCTCCCACTCAATTCTGTAAGTTATGGCAAGCTATATAATGGCCTGTATCTGTCATTGCAATATCACTCAGGTCAATTCCAAGTCCTGAAAATGCCACTATATTGCACCTCTTTTTCCCTCTCCCTGACTTCAGCACCTCCAGTGACCACTGTCTCCACATCAATGATATAGTTTCTTCCATTGCTAGAATCACAATAAGTCTATAGTAGAATACCAGTAAGGTTTTGATATGCTGTGTTATTTTCATTTTGTGGTAGTTACTGATTTCCTTTGCAATTTCTTCCTTGAGCCATTGATTGTTTAGGAGTGTTTTGTTTAAATTCCATATCTTTGAGAAAGACCATTACACCAGGCCCTTGATATTGATAGTTCTGCTTATGAACTTTTCCTTGTGAAATTGAAACCGCCTGGTATTATATATTGCCTAAGATTTACCTCCTGAAAGGCTCCTTGTTGCTCAATGTGGCCTCTCTCTAAGCCAAACCCAGCATATAAATGTGCTACCTTCCCCCCGGGATGGGACATGACTCCTGGGGATGAACCTTCCTGGCACCAAGGGATTATTACCAAGTGCCAGCTAGCAGTGCATCCAGAAAAAGACCTTGGCCAAAAGGGGGAAACATTAAATACAAATGAGTTTTCATGGCTAAGAGATTTCAAAGTGAGTCAGGAGGTCATTCCAGAGGTTACACTTATTCATGTCTCAGCAGGATCTCATTGACTGCCACAGTAAACAGTGCCTCAAACAGCATGGCTCCTGAGGACTCTAGAGTCAGCCAAACACTATAAGCAGGGCAGATAAGCACATGAATTCGGTACCCTGCCAATGGGCCTTACTTTGGGATTTATGCTCCCCAGTGTATCATTGTTAGATTCATTTTGAGTTTCCCTACACATGGCTCTTATGCCCCTTTTATTTGAACCTATATTAAACACTATACTTTTTAAATATATGTCCCAGAGACATAAATCTTTGGTCCATTCATGTACCACTTGAGCCCTGAATCAAAGCAGAGTTGCAAAACCTATTCTCCAGTTCATTGAACTCACCCAGGATAATTAACAAGGAGATGATGATGGGCAACGCCCATCCCAAGGAAAAGATATTGCCTGCAACTGCAAGCAAGATAGTTCCATCCATCTGCGTTACGGGATCTAAGCCCCCTCTCAATTAGAAACAAAGTGGGCATCATCATCCCCAAATCCTCAAGGTTGAAAATGAACAATGGACATAATAGACTTATTATTATTTTATTATACACTTATTATTGTTCTAGCAATGGAAAAACTTTTATCATTGATATAAAGACAGTGGCCACCTGAGGTTCTGAGGGGAGGGAGAGGGAAGAATAGGTAACACAGGGCATTTTGGGGACATTTGAATTTTCCTGCATGACATTGCAATGATGGGTACAGGCCATTATATATTTTGTCATATCCCTACAAAATTGTGCAGGACAGAATGTAAAAAATAATGTAAACTATAGTCCGTGGTTAGTAACAATGCTTCAATATGTGTAGCAAATATACCACACTAATGAAAGATGTTAATATTGGGAAGTGTGGAAGGGGGAGGGAGTGTGGCATACAGGAATCAATCCCCTATACATATATATTTTTTTTAAGTACCTAGGGCCAGGGATTGAATCTGAGACCTCATATTTGGGTAGCTGTCACTCAATCACTGAGTCACATCAGCTTCACCGAGTTGGTTTTATCATTTGTTTTGCTTGTGCTTTGTCTTTTTCAGGAGGCACTGGGAACAGAACTTGGGACCTCCAATGTGGTTGACTGGCACTCTAATTTTTTGAGCCACGTCCTCTCCCCCCTATATTTTTTATGTAATATTTATGTACTGAAAACTTCTTGATAAATAAAAATAATTAATTAAAATGAATAAATTAATTATTTTAAACTGAGCAAAAACCTTTCCATATCTTTGTGCCTATTCTGATTTTGTGCCCCTTATTAATTTCCAGCTTCATTCTTTTGCGGTCAGAGAAATTACTTTGTATAATTTCAGTATTTCTAAATTTTTTGAGACTTGTTCTGTGATCTAACATGTGTTCTATTTGGAAAATGATATATGTACACTCAAGAAGAATTTATATCCTGCTGTATTTGGGTGTAATGTTCTACTAGGTGTAGATCCTCTAACTTACTGTTCAATATTTCTGTTTCTTTAACACCCTGTTGAGATTTTCTGTTTAATGGTATTAATGGTGTATTAAAATCCCCCACTATAATTGCAGAGGCATCTACTTCTCCCTTTAGTTTTTCCATTGTTTGTCTCATGTATTTTGGGACACCCTGGTTAGGTGCATAAATGTTCATGATTGTTCTCTCTTCTTGATAGATTACCACTTTTATTAATATATAGTGGCTTTCTTTGTCTCTTACAATAGTTTTGTATTTAAAGTCTATTTTGTCCAATATTAGTATAGCTACTCTTGCCCTTTTTTGATTATTGCCTGAATGTAAAATTGATTTCCAACCATTCACTTTTAGCCTTCTTGCATCCCTGGGTCTAAGGTGAGTTTCTTGTAGACAGCATATAGATGGGTCATATTTCCTTTTCCATTCTGCCAATCTGTATCTCTTGATTGGAGACTTTAAGCCATTAACATTCAGTTTTATTACTGTCAAGGAAGTACTTACATTAGCCGTTTTTCCTTTAGGTTTATATGTCATATTTTTGTTTCTGTTTCTCTTTTTATCCTTTTAGTATTCTTACTAAAAATCTTCCTTTCTACACTCTCCTCCAACCCTCTCTCTCTTGTTTTTCCCTTCAACCTGCAGCATTCCCTTTAGTATTTCTTGAAGGGCAAGACTCTTGGTGACAAATCTTAATTTCCTTTTATCTATGATTATTTTGTGCTGTCCCTCATTTTTGAATGCCACCTTTTCTGGATACAGAATTCTTGGCTGACAGTTTTTTTCTTTTAGCACCTCAACTATGTCATACCACTATTTTCTCACTGCCATGATTTTAGAGGAGAACTCACCACTTAATCTTATTAAGATTCCCTTTTATGTGATGTATCTCTTTTCTCTTGCACATTTAGAATTCTCTCTTCCACTTTAGTGCCTGCTGGCATCTTTCCTTTTTTGGGGGGTCCACCCACCCTATTTCCTCTCCACCCTACTTCTCTCTCCACTTGTGCTTTCTGGATGCCAGTTCCACATCTTTTGCCTGCCCCACAGTTCCCTCACCTCAAGAGATTGCTGGGTACCAGAATGCATCCCTGGTCACTGGGGGACTTTCCTTATGTTCAGAGTTGGTTGAGCACTGGTCTTCCTGCCAAGTCACTTTCCTGGGTTCCCTCTCCCTCTGAGATGGCTGTGTGCTGGCTTGTGAGCCCTATCTATCATGGCTTCCCTTTTGCCTGGCCAGCTGGGACCCCTCTCTAGCTGCCCTCTCCCATTATCACTGTGATCACATGGCTTCTCTTCTACAAAGTAAACCTGCCTGCCTTCTTGCAGTTTTTTGAGGAGCGCATCTTGCTATTCCCTACCCCACCATCTTGGATCTCCAGCCTTTTTTGCTTTCTTGACAAAGTCTTTTGAAGAACAAGAGTGTTTAATTTTGATGAAGTCCCATTCATGTATTTTTTCTGTCACTGCCTTTGATTCAGGTGTAAAGGTTAAGAAACTACTGCTTACCACAAGCCCTTGAAGAAGTTTCCCTACATTTTCTTCAAGAGGTTTTTTTGTTGTTGCTTTTATATTTAGGTCCTTTATCCATTTTGATTTAATTTTTATATAAGGATGTGAGATAGTGGTCCCCTTTCATTCTTTTGGACGTGGATACCTAGTTTTCCCAGAACAAATTTTTGAATAGATTATTCCGATCCAATTGAGTGGGCTTGATTACCTTCTCAAAGCTCACTTGACCATAGAAGTGAAGGTCTATTTCTGAGTTCTTGATTTGATTCCACAGGTCAATATGTCTATCTTTATGCAAATACCATGCCGTTTTTAACTACTGTAGCTAAGTAATATGATTTACATCTAGAAGGGAGAGTCCTTAAATTTCATTATTCATTTTAAGATATTTTGGTTACTCAGGGCCCCTTACTATTCCAAATAAATTTGACAATTGGCCTTTCTGCTTCTGTAAAAAAGCCTGTTGGTATTTTATTGTGATTGAGTTGAATCTTTTAATCACTTTGGGTAGAATTGACATCTTAAATATATGTAATCATCCAGTGCATGAACAAGGAATGTCCACTGATTTATTTAAGTCTTCTTTGGTTTCTTTTTAAAATGTTTTGTAGTTTTTTGAATATAGGTCCTTTATGGGCTTCCTTAAGTTTATTGCCAAATATTTGACTATTTTAGTAGTGTATTAGTCAGCCAAAGGGGTGCTAATGTGAAATACCAAAAATGGGTTGGTCTTTATAAAGGGTATTTATTTGGGGTAGAAGTCCACAGAGACCAGGCCATAAAGCGTTAAGTTTCTTCTCTCACCACAGTCCATTGCCACGTGTTAGAGCAAGACAGCTGCGGGCATTTGCCAGGGTTCAGGCTTCTGGGGTTCCTCTCTTCCCGGGGCTGCATTTCTCTCCGGGCTTAGCTCCTGTTTCCTCCACAAGGTCAGCTGTAGACGATCAGGCGAATGAATGGCTTGCTTCTCTTCTCCTGGGGCCTTCTTTCCAATATCAAAACTGCTTCTCAAAAGACTGCTTCAACTTTCCTTTGCCTTGCTTTTTATATTCAATTTCCCACCCACCAAGGGGTGGGGCTCAATGCCCTAATCCTAACCTAATCATGCTCAGATTAACAGATCAGTTTACAAGCATGATTCAATTATATTTTTGGAATTCATAATTACATCAAACTGCCACATTCCACCCTCTGAATTCCAAAAATACATTACAATATTTAAAAAAACTTAAATCAGTAACAATCCAAGTACAAAATCATATCAAAATCATTTTAAAGAAATACAGTTGTCTTCAGGCAAAGTCCCATCTGCTATAGACCTCTGAATCTTACAAAACCATTTAACTGCTTCCAATACACAAATGGAAACACAAAAGATAAATATTTTCAATATTATAAGGAGAAATTGGGATGTTAAACATGAGTCATTGATCCTCTACAGTTCAGTAAACTTGCAGGGCCTCCTCCATTCGATTTCAAAGTCTGAGAGTCATTTTTAAGAAGATGTTTTCTTTTCCTTGGGGTCACATGGGAACCCACCCTTTCCACAGGCTTGCCCAACGGCCATTTTCTTGGATCCACCCTCATCAAGCATCTGGGTGTCGACCAAGCTCCAGACCTCACCCTCCAAGAGTGTTGAGGTGATTGCCACACCTTACCCAATCGTTGGGTTAGAGTCTTAGCCCCCCTAGTACAGAGAGGTGAAGATAACATTCCCCTTAACCTTTGGCATACAGGCTCAACCCTCTCAGAGCAACGAGTTGACCACCTGGCCTTCCCTAACCTTTGGCACACAGGCTCAACCCTCTCAGAGCAATGGGTTGATCACCTGGCTTTCTTTAATCTATGGGGGACAGGTACACCCCTCTCAGACCAATGGGGTGTTGACCTTAACCACCCTAATCTTTGAGGAATGTGCTCCAACTTCTCTGCACCCTGGGGTGGCAAAACTCTTCCTGAACATCGGGTGGGGACATCCACCTTCTTCAACTGCTGGGGAAAACTCACCCTCTCTGCACCATGCAGCATCAAAAATTTCTCAGAACATCGGGTAGGAACATCCACCCTCTTCAACAGCAGGGGCAAACTCACCCTCTCTGTACACATGGGTGGGGCTCCTCTCTTGGCCCAAGGAGATGTCTTAAGTCCAGATCTCTGCTTCCACGGTTTTCTTCTTAAAGCTGATTCTCCTTCAATCTCTCCTTTCCATGTCCTCTTTTGTCCAAGCTGACAGTGGTTTTGTTCATACAGTTCTCTCAAAAACTTTGTTGGTTTAGCATGCAGGAAGCAGGGGTCCAAGCCATCACACAGTAAGACTTTCCACAAGTCTTTCCTAGATAACTGCATCTTCAATTCTGAGTTACGAGTTCCTAGTTTAGTAAAGTCTTCAAATAGGGCATTTTCATCTGGGAATTTGATTTCCACAAACTTGGAAGTTCCAGAATCAGTTTGTTTTCTTTGTGCCCAAAAGTTAAGTCCTTAGTGTATTTCTCTCATCTAGTATTTTGCTATAAGCTGCAAGGAGAAGCCAAGCCACATTCTCCGAGTTTACCTTGGAAAGTTCTTTAACTAAATGCTCTGGTTCACCATTTTTAAATTCTGTCTTCCATATAACACCAGGAGTTAATCTTGTTAAGTTCTCTGCAACTTTAAAACATGGATCACCTGTCCTCCAGTTTCCAATAAAAGTTTCATCATTTACTTCTAAGGCATCATAGAAAGTTTCTTTAGCATCCATATTAGTATCAACAGTCTCTTCAAAGTGATCCAGGCCTTTTCCATCAAGCATTTCACAATTCCTCCAAAAAATACCCCTTACCCACTTATAAAACCATTCCAACATTTTGGTAATTACAAAAGCAGTTCCCCACTCCTCGGTACCAAATTCTGTATTAGTCAGCCAAAGGGGTGCTAATGTGAAATACCAAAAATGGGTTGGTCTTTATAAAGGGTATTTATTTGGGGTAGAAGTCCACAGATACCAGGCCATAAAGCGTTAAGTTTCTTCTCTCACCACAGTCCATTGCCACGTGTTAGAGCAAGACAGCTGCCGGCGTTTGCCAGGGTTCAGGCTTCTGGGGTTCCTCTCTTCCAGGGGCTGCGTTTCTCTCCGGGCTTAGCTCCTGTTTCCTCCACAAGGTCAGCTGTAGACGATCAGGCGAATGGCTTGCTTCTCTTCTCCTGGAGCCTTCTTTCCAATATCAAAACTGCTTCTCAAAAGACTGCTTCAACTTTCCTTTGCCTTGCCTTTTATATTCAATTTCCCACCCACCAAGGGGTGGGGCTCAACGCCCTAATCCTAACCTAATCATGCCCAGATTAACAGATCAGTTTACAAGCATGATTCAATTATATTTTTGGAATTCATAATTACATCAAACTGCCACAAGTAGTGAATATAAATAGAATATTATTCTGACTTCCTCCTTAGATTTCTCATCAGTAGTGCACAGAGATGCTATGGGTTTTTGCATATTAATCCTGTATCTTATCATTTGCGAACTCCTCTATTAGTTCTGTTACATTAATTGTGAATTTTGGGATATTTATACATATAAAATCATTTCATCTGTGAATTAGTGACCGTTTTATTTCTTCCTTTCCTATTTGGGTTCCTTGTATTTCTTTTTCTTGCCTAATTGCTCTAGCTAAAATATCTAGCAAAATATGGAATAACAGTGAAGAGAGTGGGCATCCTTTTGTTGTTCATGATCTGAGCAGGAAAGCTTTAGTCTTTCAGCATTGAGTACAATGTTAGCTGTGGGTTTTTCATATATGCCCTTTGTCAATTTGAGAAAGTTTCCTTCAATTCCTATCTTTCGGACTGTTTTTATCAATAAAGTATGCTGTATTTTCTCAAATGTTGTTTTAAAATATATTTCTTTATTTTCTTAAAGATACTTAGATTACACAAATGTTACACAAAAAATATAAGGATTCTCATATGCCCTGATCCCCACACCTCCCACACCCTCCCACATAAACAATACCTTCATTAGTGTGGCACATTCATTGTAATTGATAAATGCATCCTGGGGCATTGCCATTGAGCATGGACCATAGTTCACATTGTAGTTTACACTCTCCTGACACAACTCTGCAAGCTATGGGAAGATATATAATGGCCTATATCTGTCATTGCAATGCCATTCAGGATGATTCCCAAGTCCCAATAAAGTCCCCACATTACACCTGTCTTTCCTTTCCCCTTCCTCCAGAGCCTCCAGTGGCCACTGCCTCCACATCAATGCTGTAATTTCTCCCATTGCTAGAATCACATATCTATTGTAGAATACCAGTAAGTCTACCATACTCCATAGTTCATTCCCCAATCCTGAGGATTCTGGGATGGTGATGCCCACTCCACCTCTTATTGGGAGGAGGCTTTGATCCCATACAGTTGATGGATGTGGATCTCTTGCTTGCAGTTGTAGACTTTCTCGGTTCCTTGGTATGGTGGTTGTCAATTCTCACCTCCTTGTTAAATGTCCTGGGTGAGTCCAATGACCTGGAGAGTATGTGTTGCAACTGTGCTGAGGCTCAGGGCCCAGTTGGCACATAGACAGCCCAAAGATTCATGTCTCTTGGATGTACATCTACCAACTTCAGCACCAAGTACAGGTTCAAATAGAAGGGACAGATAAGCCATGTGTAGGGAAGCTATAACTGAGTCCAACTCTGTCACTCTTAGGAGCACAAACTCCAAAGTAAGGCCCACTGGCAAGGCACTAAACTCCAGAGCTATCTGCCCTGACCATAGGACTTGGGTGTCTCCAGAGCCCTCAGGAGACGCACTATTTGAGGTAGTATCTACTTTGGCAGTTTATGAGGTCCTGCTAAGATATGTATAAATGTTACCTCTGGGATGACCTCCAGACTCACTTTGAAGTCTCTTAGCCATATAAACTCATTTATCTTTACCTTTACCCCCTTTATTTGAGGTCTTTTTCCAGTAGCATTGCTAGTTGGTGCTTGGTAGTAATCCCACGGTGCCAGGGAGGCTCATCCCTGGGAGTCATGTCCCACACTGGGGGGTAAGGTAATGCATTTACATGCTGAGTTTGGCTTAGAGAGAAGCCACATTTGAGCAACAAGGAGGCTCTCAGGAGGCAACTCTTAGGCACCCCACAATAGGCTAAGTTTCAATTTCAAGAGCAAAGGATCATCAGCATAGTTGTCAATATCAAGAGCCCATCAGTGGATCATCCTCCTTTACCAGTCATTGCCCCTACACTTGGGGGAGTGTTGCTGCTCCATTAGAGAATGTGGCAGAGCTCTCCAGGATGGGAATTCAATATTCTCTCAGTTATTGTGTGAATCTCCACCCACTGTGACAATGCCCTGTGAACACTTGAACACATTTATATACCTTATATATCCAGGTGAACTTCCTCCCATATATACCCCATCACTGACATCCTACACCAATGATCCTCCCCTTTCCCAGTTGTAACCCTTCTATGATCTGAAGTTTCTTCAAAAATGAAACCAATAAAATAGCAAATACAATTAGTAGGAAAATGACATAATAATGGCAGGTTTAAATATAAGAAATAAAATACATAAAAATTTAAAGAAAACTAAAAATAAAATAAATGTTTTTTCTGTGTCAATTGAGAGGATCATGTGATTTTTCTTCCTTAATCTATTAATGTGATTTATCACACTAATTGATTTTCTTGTTTTGAACCACTCTTGCATATCTGGGACAAAACCCACTTGATGGTCATGTGTAATTATTTTAATGTGCTTTTGGATTTGATTTGCAAGTAATTTGTTGGGGATTTTTGCATCTATATACATCACATGAATTTATCTGTAATTTTTCTTTTTTCATTGCATCTTTATCTGGTTTTGGTATTTGGGTGATATTGGCTTCATAGAATGAGTTTGGTAGCATTTCTTCCTGTTCAGTTTTTTCGGAAGAACTTGAGCAAGATTGGTATTAGATCGTCTTTGAATGATTGGTAGAATTCATCTGTGAAGCTGGGCTTTCATCTTTGGGAGGTTTTTGATGACTGTTTCGATATCTTTACTTGTGTTGTTTTTTGAGTTTTTTTATTTCTTCTAGGGTTCGTGTAGGTTGTTTGTATATTTGCAAGAAATTGTCCATTTCTACTAAGTTGTCTAGTTTATTTACATACAGTTGTTCCTTGTATCCTATTATGATCTCTCTTATTTCTGCAGGGTAAGTGGTAATGTCTTCCCCTCTCATTTCTGATCTTATTTATTTGTATCTTCTCTCATTTGTTCTTTGTCAGTCTTGCTAAGGAATTCTCAATTTTGTTGATATTGAAGAACCAACTTTTGATTTTTTTTTATTCTATTGTTTTTTTGTTCTTTATTTCTACTCTAACATTTATTACTTCTTTTCTTGGTTCAGTTTGCAAATAGTTTGCTGTTCTTTTCCTTTCTTTCTAAAAAATCAAACTTTTTTTCGAGGTACAGGGGATTAAACCCCAGACGTTGTATGTGAAAGTTGGTGCTCAGCCACTGAACCACATCAGCTCCCCTGAGATGGTTCCTTTGTTTGCTTGGTTTTTGTTTCTTTTTCTTTTCTAGGAGCACCTGAGGACCAAACCCAGGACATTCCATGTGGGAAGCAGGGGCTCAACCGTTTGAGACACATCTGCTCCCCAGCTGTTCTTTTTCTAGTTCCTCCAGGTTTGCAGTTAGGTTTATGATGTTAGCTCTTTCTTTTTTAATGTACACATTGAGGGCTATAAATTTCCCTCTCAGCACTGCCTTTTCAGTGTCCTATAGGTTTTGATATGGTGTGTTCTCATTTTCATTCATCTCAAGATATTTACTGAATTCTCTTGCAATTTCTTCTTTGACCCACTGATTATTTAAGAGTGTACTGTTTAATCACCATTTATTTTTGAATTTTCCCTTTTTCCATCCATTGTTGATTTCCAGCTTCATTCAATTATTATCAGAAAAAAAGTGTTTTGCATAATTTCAATCTTTTAAAATTTATTGAGGTCTCTCTTATGACCCAACATATGAGCTATCCTGGAGCAGGATCCCTGAGTGCTTGAAAAGAATGTATATCCTTTTGTTTTGGGGTGCAATGCTCTATAAAATTCTGTTAGGTCTATATATCATATAGAAGAACATTCTTGTATTTATACTATTAACCACAATCCTCATCCACCATTGAAATCACTATATTATACATTCCCCAGATTATCCTCTAGCTTCCTTTTATTTGACATTTACATCCCTAGACTAACCTTTTCAGCCACAATCACATTTATAAATCATCAACATTAGTTATACTCACTATAATGTCTTACCTTCAACTCTATCCGTTTCCACACACTCACAATCACCTTATTAAAAATTCTGTATTCATTAAGCATCAGCTTGTTAGGAGGTTTTTTTATTACAGATTCAATCTTTTTACTTTTTATTTGTCTTTTGAAATCTTCTATTTCTTCTAGAGTTTTGTGTGTTTCTAGGAACTCTTACATTTCATCTAGGTGGTCTAATATATTGACATAAAGTTGTTCATAGTATCCTCTTATGATATTTTTTATTTTTGTGGAGTCACTAATGTGTCCCACCTTTCATTTCTGCTTTAAATTATTTACATCCTTTTTGTTTTTTATTCTTTGCCTGTCTACCTAATTATTCATCAACTTATTGATCATGTCAAAGAACCAACTTTTGCTTTTAAAAATTCTTACTATTTTGTACTCTATTTCATTTATTTCTTCTCTTATCTATGCTATTTCCTTACTTTTTCTCACTTCGTGTGTAGTTTCATGTTCTTTATACAGCTCCTCAGGTGTTCATTTAGGTCTCTGATTAGAGTTCTGTCTTCTTTTTTGGGCTATTTTCCCTCTCAGGTCTGCCTTTCCTGTATCTTATAAGTTATGTTATGTCATATTCTCATTCCGTTAGTCTTAAGACACTTCCTGATTTCCCTTGTGATTTCTTCTTTGAACCCATTAATTATTTAAGCTTTGTTGTTTAGCTTCCATATATTTTCGTATTTTCCATTTCTCCATCTATTTTTTTTTTTTTTTTTTTGGAAATTTATTTTAATTTTTTTTTATATATAAATACATATATTTTAAGAGGTGCTTAGATTACCCAAAATATTACACGGAACCCACTGGGATTCCCATGCTGCCCACCTCCCACACCTCCCACCACATCCAACACAAACATCTCCCATAGTGTGGCCCACCAACCTCAATGAACTTACACATCCTGGAGCCTTGCCACCAACCATAGACCACAGTTCACATCTATTATTGACTTGCAACTTCATTCCTTTTTTGGTCAGAAAATATGTTTTCTATAGTTTCAGTTTAGATGTATTGAAACTTGTCTTATGACTGAGCATGTAGTCTATCTTGGAGCATGATTCATGTGCACTTGAGAAGAATGCACATTTTGCTGTTTTTGGCTGCAGTGTTCTCTCTGTATCTGTTAGGAATAGTTCATTTCTCATATTGTTCATGTTCTCCATATCCTTAATGATTACCTTTTTAAATGTTCTATCCATTGATGACAATGGTATATTGAAGTTTCCAACTATTATTTTAGAGGTGTCAATTCCTCCCTTCAGTTTGGCCAATGCTTGCCTCATGTATTTTGTGGAATTTTGGTTAGGTGCATAAATGTTTATGATTGTTATTTCTTCTTGGTGCACTGAACCTGTTAATAATATATAGTTTCATTCCTCATGTGTTGTAAGAGTTTTTTTGCTTAAATTATCGTTCTGATATTAATGTACCTATCCCAGCTGTCTTTTGCTTACTCTTTCCATGAAAATTTTTTCCATACTTTCACTTTCAATATTTTGAGTATTTTAGGCTAAGGTGAGTCTTTTATAAACAACATGCAAGTGGATTTTTAAAATTTGTGTCCATCTGTGGTTTTGATTGGGTAGTTCAATCCATTAACATTTATTACTGATTTGACAGGAGTTACTTCATGCATTGTATACTTTTTGTGTATGTCATATCTTTTTTTTTTGCCTCTTTTTTTTTTTCCTTTATGACTGCCTACTTTGGTTTATAGGTGTCCTTTTGTAATGTAACTAACAGATCCTTTTCTAATTTCCCTTTCTGTATGTATATTTAAATACTTTCTTTGTGATTACCCTGGGGTTTGTATTTTTTTTTTTTTTAAGATTTTATTTATTCATTCATTAATCCCCCTCCCCCCTGCTGCCCACGCTCGCTGGGTCAGCCAACCGCGCCACGAAAGCCTACATCTATTGTATTAGCCAAAGGGGTGCTGATGCAGCATAACAGAACTCTGTTGACTTTTATAAAGGGTATTTATTTGGGGTAGGCACCTACAGTTACCAGGCCCTAAAAAGTCCAACTCAGGGTACCATGGGAGGTACTTTCTCACCCAAAGTCTGTTGCCACATGTTGATGCAAGAGGTGGGTGATGTCTGTGAGGCCTCAGCCTCCCTCCTTCCTCTTAAGTCTCCATGGTCCCAGCTTTTTTTTAATCTCAGCTGTAGGCTGGCATAAGACTCATCTTTTTTTCCAGGGTTCATCTGTTTCTGGGCTCAGCTGCTCTGCTAGCTCCACAAATCCAGCTGTAAACTATCAGGCGAATGGCTCAGCTCCCTTCCTGGGGTTCCAGCATCAAAACTCAACTCTCTGTGTTCTCCTTCTCCATGTATTTACTCACTGTCTTTGATTGAGCATCCGTTTATATAGCCCACAGTTGTAGGACAGCCATAGGCGGGGACTCAAACTGAGTCACCCTAATGATGTGGTCAAATAAAAGCCCTAATCTTGATTTAATAAAGTAAAAGTGAAACCTGAGTCCAATACAATCTAATACACCCAGAGGAACAGACCCGTTTACAAACACAATCCAATATCTATTTTTGGAATTCATAAACAATATCAAACTGCCACATCTATGACAAACTAATTTGAAAGGTGATAGCTATAAAATGTGCTTATTGAAATTTCTCCACTGAAAGAGCTTTGAAAATTCTAAAACTCATTGAACTGGTTTTCTATTAATCTATTTTTAGAAGTTTGCTCTTTGTACTTAGTTCCCTGAATGATATTAACCAGACCTTATCAGTTTTGCTTACAGGCTTAAGATAACATCTCAAAGCAAAACCAGAGAGAAGGGTGTAAATCTATAACTTTTCCAAGAGACAAAAAGTTTGATATCATTGAGTGGTTGTCTAAGAAAGGAGCCATGAAGTCCTTGCACCTGCACAGCTATATCTGAACTATGGTTTATTAGCCACTGAAATTAAGGACAAGTTGGATGTGCTTGAGATAACACAGGACTGAGAAATTGCACTTACCCTCCTCACCCATCGCTTGTATTTTTTTTACTTGTATTTCTTTTCAACTACCCCTTTTCTTTTTTTCCCTATAAAAACCATAGCTCCCGTTTTCATTTTTAACTGGTTTTGGGAAGATTCCCCCAGTTCCTTGCTTGTGCACTCACAACAAATCACCTTATCCCTAAGAGACACTTTTGTTCTTTGTGGCACCGGATCTGAAGGGCCTGTCTATTGGAATTAACCATCCTTAAAGTAACAAAAGTTACCAACTTAACCTCAACAATGTACACAATTTCTGCTGCCATATCCCTCAGTTTCCCCTCTTGATGTTGTTTTGCCAAATATTACATTTTTTTATGTTTTGTATGTCTATTACAGGGATATATTATTTCTTATTAAATTTTATTATGTCTTATAGCAAGTAAAGAGTAAATTTATATACTGATGATACAGTATTGTGTTTTGCATTTACTTATGTAGTTACTTTTGTTTGAGAGATTCCCTTCATACTATTCCAAGCCCCTAACTCTTACACTAGCCTTTGAACATGCAGAACGCCCTTTAACATTTCTGGTAGGGCAAGTCTTTGATGATGAGTGCTTTCAGGTTTTGTTTACACGTGAATATCTTATATTCTTCCTCATTTTCTAAAGAAACTTCTGGATAAATCACTTTTACCTGATAGTTTTTCTCTTTCATTACCTTAAATATATATTATACCACTGCTTTCTCGACTCCATGGTTTGCTTTTTTATACTTTTCATTTTTTAAAAAATACTTAGATTATGTAAATGTTACATTAAAATATAGGGAATTCCCATATGCCCCACTCCTACCCCACCCACACTTTCACACATTAACAACATCCTTCATTAATGTGGTATATTTGTTACAATTGATGAACACATATTGGAGCATTGCCACTAAGCATGGATTATAGTTTACATTATAGCTTCCACTCTGTCCTGCACAATTGTAAGTTATGACAAGATATATAATGGTCTGTATCTGTCATTGCAATGTCATTAAAGACAATTTCAATGTCCAAAAAAATGCCCCCATATTACACTTATTTTCCCCTTTCCCTTCCCTCAGAACATTGGGTGGTCACTGCCTCCACATCATCCATTGTTAGAATAACAATAAGCCTATAGTAGAATAACAGTAAGTCTATTCTATTCCATCATTTATTCCCTAATCCTGAGGATTCTGGGATGGTGATGCCCACTCCACTTCTAATTGAGAGGGAGCTTAGATTCCATGGGGCAGATGGAAGGGAATATCTTGCTTGCAGTTGGCAGATTCTTTTTGTTCTTTATGATGGTCATTGTTCATAATCATCTCCTGGTTAGTTGCCTTGTGTGAGTCCAATGAACTGGAGAGTAGGTGTTGCTACTCTATTTAGATTCAGAGTCCTACCAGCACATGGATTTTTGATGAAAAATTGGCACTGTCTTATTGAGAATCCTTTTTATGTAATGAAGAGCTTTTTTCTTGCTGAATTGCTTTCAAAATTCTCTTTTTATCTTTGGCATTTAACATTTGATTAATATTTGTCTTGTTTGAATAAGATTTATCTTGTTTGGAGTATGATTTGTTTCTCGGGCATGCATATTTTTGTCTTTCATAAGGGTTGGGAAATTTGCAGTTATTATTTCCTCAAATATTCTTTCTGCCCCCTTTTCCTTCTCTTCTACAGCTAAGACTCCCATGGTGTGTATGTTAGTATTCTTCATGCTGTCTCTCATTTCCTATAGGCTCTCCTTATTTTTCTATTCTTTCTGTCTCTATTCTGTGTATTATTTCAATTGTCCTATATTCTAGTTCACAGATTCTTTTTCTGTCTTTCAAATATGCTCTTTTCTGCCTCTTGTGTATTTTTAATCTTCATTATCATGATTTTCACTGCCTAAATCTCACTGTACATGTTGCTATCACCTACACATATTTTCTGTGAAACAAATCATCTGGGACTCTCTGACATTGCACAAATGCTAGGACATTCTAACGTTTCTTGAACCTGAGACTTGATTTCCCTGACACTAGGATTTTGTTGGGAACTGACCCTGGGCAGTGGGTGGGTAGAGTGTAAATAAGTTTCTTCAGTAGCCTATTAGCATTCCATCCCTTTATAAGGTTTACTTTCCTTAATTAATTATATTTGTGTGTGTGTTTATTATATAAGCTGTCTCTTTGGTAGAGAAAGAGGAGTACTTTTGTCTTGGCATTGAGCATTTTCCAATTTACAAATTGTCTGTTTATGGTAATAAATAGTTTCTTTTAAATTCTTAAGATACGTATTTTGTTTTAAAATACTTTGATATTAAAGAAAAATAATTAGGCTTCTCCCATTGATTCAACATGTGGGATGTCTCAAAATCTTAACTGGGGATAATTTTTTAACCCTCTAATTCCCCAGAGTTTTACTTTTACTAACTAAGCAGCAGGTCTTTCTCAAAAAGGAGTCTGCCTGAATAATAGTTTTGACCTTTTGATAAATTAATCAGATGCATTGGGACAAGATGAATTCCAAGTGTATGTGAAGCCTTTGGACTCAGTTATATTTGCAATTGCAACCAATGTTACCCAACAGCAAAGCTACTATTGTGAAGTAAATAATGTTGATACAGAAAATCAGGAGCACATTGGGGTGCTGTTGGTAACACCATCAGACACCAAATCAGTAATAGAATTCTTCACCTAGTCTCACCTCAGTCCTCTATCCCTCTCCTAGTAAAAGAACTGGATTATTCTTTATCATTTTGGCTTATTAAATTTCTATGCTATTCTATTTCTACATCTATTTTATTCTAAAATCAATGCTTATTAAATGTTAGTGCTGTCCTTCAATTTAGTGTTGGCATTCCCCTACTTAGTACTCTCATCTTGCCGCCAAATTTTGTCACACTTGCCATGTTCTCTACCTACAATCAGTTATTGTCAGAGTTAATAATCTAAGCACATATTTTTCCAAAGCTGTGCTTCAATTTGTTATGTTACTTTTTAACATTTCTGTTCTTCATTTTCCTTCACACACTGTCCTCCTAATATCCTTTTCCACAATATCTGATATATTTAGATATATTTTAGTTTATTTCTCTCTGTATTTTCCTACAATTTCCTTAATTGAGATAGGAGATTTGTTTAACTTCTTTGATTAGTTATTCCAATGTCTGTGTTTCCTCTGAAGTTTTAACTTTTTTCCTTGTTTGAGCCATATCTTCTTGTTTCTTGGTATGACTTGTGATTTTTTGCTGATGTTTGAGCATTTGAGTAGATTCATGTGCTCATTCTGAAAGTCACTTTCTCTTTCTTACTTAGGTTTTATTGTAGATTGGCTGTGTTAAGGCTTTCATTAACATTTGGTCCAGCTTACACTGAAATTTTAGTGCATCACACATTTAACTCTTTAGGTTTTCTCATGTCTTCTGCAACTGTATCTTACCCTGGACATGTGGAGCAACTTTTAAGATTGCCTTATTATGTGGAACTCTTTCACCTACAAAAGAAAATTTCATTTCCACTGTTCCTTCTCCAGGCATCCTGGGTTATTCAGTTTGATTTTGCATAAATTTTCCTCCCCAGTATCTATAGTTTGCTCATCTGCTCTCCCATGCTCAGCACCACATTTTCACTACAATTTTCAATCCCAGGTTCTGCCCCACCTTACAGCAGTTGTTTTCCCCTTTGTCTTGCATGAAGCTTTTCTTCCTCTGGTAACTTCTGTGATAAAGTACCTTAACCCAGGGAGCTAGATGAGGTTAGTGATTTTTTTTTCAATGTTAATTTTTATTTAGGTGCAAACAACAATTAGAGGCAGGTTTGGGTGTGTGCTTGTTTGGTAATAGTTCTACTATTGACTGATTTCCTTCCTGGGAACCATTTTGCATGCTTTTGCTTGCCAATTACTAGAGCCTTGCCCTGGTTCTATGTGGAATTGAGTCCCCATGCCTGAATGAATATGGTCATCTAAGATGTTGACAAGGGAACTTATAGACCGAGTTTTTTAGGTTTTTTGATTTGTTGTTTCCTATTATTTATATTTGTATTTTTTAATTCTTTTTTTTCCTCTAAAACTGGGTACCATACTTGTGAAGGGCAGGCTGCAGGGTAATTGACTGGTGAGCAATGGCAGCCTGAGAGAGTTGCTAGTGGCCTAAGAGTGATGCTTCTTTTTCCTGTTATTTTTCTTTCTTTCTTTTCATTTTTCTTTGCTTCCTATTTTCCTATACCTTCTTTTTCTTTTTTCTCCTTAGTTTATTTATTTTCTTTTTTTCATTTTTCACTCTTCCATTGTATTTCTTTCATTCCACCATCTCTTGTTTCATCTTCATTCTCTTTCTTCTCATCATTCTAGTCTTTTATTTTATTCTATTTTTTCTTGTTTCATTTTTTTTTTAATTCCACCTTTTAATTCTGATTCTTTTTATTTTTTATTAGTACTCACTTTTCTTACTTATTTCATTCCTGGTTCTTTCATGGTTCCTTAGCTATCTTTTTTTATTATTCTTTTTCTCCTTTTTCTTTCATTTTATATGGTCTTAATATTTTTTCAGGGGTACACGGACAACTACAAGAATTTAGAATAACACAACCAAGTACCAAAGAGGACCCTTAACACAAAACAAAATGAAATAAAATCCTAGAGTAGAAAGAGAATTTAAACAACTAAGCCCATCAAGATGGATGTCTAGACAAAACCAAAAAAATTACAAGCTATACTAAAACAAGAACACATGGCCCTGGGGAGCAGATGTGGCTCAAATGGTTGGGCGTCTGTCTGCCATATGGAGGGAACTGGGTTCGATCCCCAGGACCTCCCAGTAAAAAAAAAAAAAAAAAAAAAATATATATATATATATATATATATATATAGAGAGAGAGAGAGAGAGAGAGAAAAGGAGCATGGGCTGCCAGGCTCTGTGTGCTGGTGAGCCGCATATATATATATATATATATATATATATATACACACACACACACACACACACACACATATATATATATATATATAGGGAGAGAGAGAGAGAGAGAGAGAGAGAAAAGGAGCATGGGCTGCCAGGCTCTGTGTGCCGGTGAGCCGCCAGGCCCTGGGAGCCATGCAGCAAGATGATGACGTAACAGGAGAGAGAGACGCAGGGGAGAGACAAGACAAGATGCTCCAAAAGCTCTGAAAACCAGGAACCGAGGTGGCGCAGGTGGCAGAACACCTCTCTCCTACATTGGAGGTCTCCAGGATCGAATTCTGGTGAAGACTGAATGAGGAGGATGAGAAGAGATGGCAGGAAACAGACACAGAGAATTGCCCAGTAATGGACACAAAACAGCAAATGAGGAAGGGGGGATTTAAAATGGATAAAGTAAATAAGTAAATCTTTAAAAAAAAAAAAAAAAACATGGTCCAGCCTAATGAACAAACTAAAAAACAAAATAAGATGCAGAACATGGAACAACTAATAAAGGATGTCCAAACAAATATCATAAATCAACTTAATGAAGTGAAAAGATAAAGGATATTCTGAAGACACAGAGGAAATGTACAAAAGGAATTGTAAACATATGTTAAAAAAACAAAGCTGATGGTAATAAAAGGCACAATGCAAGAAATTAAAAATATATTGGAAGCACATAACAGCAGATTTCAACAGGCAGAGGGAAGAATTAGTGATGTCAAAGATATAATGTCTAAAAAAGTGCAGATAGTAGAACAGATAGATAAAAAGTTATAAAAATTTCAGCATGGACTAAGGGAATTCAATGACAACAAGAAATGCACAAACATATGTATTATAAGTATCCCAGAGGGAGAAGAGAAGGGAAAAGAGGTAGACAGAGTGTTGGAAGAAATAATAGCTGGAAAATCCAAAACTCTTTTGAGAAACATGGATGTACATGATCAGGAAGCACACCACACTCAAAACAATTTATATCCAAACAGGTTTATCCTGAGACACATACTTACAAAACTGTCAAATACTCAGGATGAAGAGAGAATTCTGAAAGCAGCAAAAGACAAGAGATCCATCCCATATAATGGAATCTTGATAAGATTAAGTGCTGATTTCTCATGTAAAACCATGGAGGTGTGAAGACAGTGGTATGACATAGTTAAGATTCTAAAAGAAAAGAACTGCCAGCCAAGAATTTTGTATCAAGCAAAGTTCATATTCAACAATGAGGCAGAGTACAAAATATCCAAAGATAAACAGAAATTAAGAGTCTGGAGTTGGTAGGTGTACATCCAAGAAACTTGAATCTTTGGGCTGTCCATGTTCCCTCTGAGCCCTGAGCCTCAGTGGAGTTGCAACACCTACTCTCCAGTTCATTGGACTCACCCAAGACAACAAATTAGAAGGTGAGGATGGACAACCACCTCATCTTGGTTCCACCAAGGAGCCAAGAGAGTCTATAACTGCAAGCAAGAGAGTCCCATCTATCAACCATATGGGATTGAGGCCCCCACTCAATTAAAGGTGGAGTGGGGGCATCACCATCCCAGAAACCTCAGGATTGGGGAATAAAATATGGACTAGAGTGGATTTACTGATATTCTACTATAGACGTATTGTGATTCTAGCAGTGGAAGAAATTATATCATTGATGTGGAGACAGTGGCCACTGGAGGTGCTGAAGTCAGAGAGAGGGAAAAAAGGGTGTAATATAGGGGCCTTTTCAGGACTTGGAATTGTCCTGAATGACATTGCAACAACAGATACAGGCCATTATATATCCTGCCATAACCTACAGAATTGAGTGGGATAGAGTGTAAACTACAATGTAAACTGTAATCCATGCATAGTTGCAATGCTCCAAATGTGTTCATCAATTGCAATATATGTACCACACTAATGAAAGAAGTTCTTAATGTGGGGAAGGATGGGAGGTATGGGGAGTGGGACATATAGGATTCCCTTATATTTCTTTGTGAAACATTTTGTGTAATCTAAGTATCTTTTTTAAAAAGTAAAAAATAAATTTAAAAAGAAGTTTGTCAGCAAAAGACTTGCCCTTCAAGAAATACTAAAAGAGTGTTGCAGTTTGAAAGGAAAAACCAGGAGAAAGCACGTTGGAGAAAAGCATGGAGAGGAAAATTTTAGTAAGAATAACTGAAAGGATATAAAAAGAAACAGAAACAAAATATGGCATTTATAAACCTAGAGAAAAAATGGCTAATGTAAGTATGGCCTTGACAATAATAACATTGAATGTTAATGGATTAAAAACACCAATCAAAAGACACAGATTGCCAGAATGGATGAGGAGATATGACCCATCAGTATGCTATCTAGAAGAAACTCACTTTGGTCCAGGGATGAAAGGAATTTGCAAATTGAAATGTTGGAAAATGATTTTACATGCAAACAACAACCAAAAAAAGCAGGAGTACATATGCTAATAATGGACAAAATAGATTTTATATGCAAAATTATTTTAAGTCAAAAAGAAGGACACCATATATTAATAAAAGGAATAATCTATCAAGAATAAAAAACAATCTTAAACATTTATGCACCTAACCAGGGTGCCCCAAAATACATGAGAATGGAAAAACTAAGGAGGCAAATAGATACCTTTAAAATTAAGGGGGGTGGTGTAATACACCATTATTCCTATTAGAAAGAACATCTCAATAGGATTAATAAAGAAACAGAGACCTTGAATAATATGCTAGAGGATCTAGACTTACAGACGTATATAGAACATTATGCTCAAATATAACAAGATATACATTCTTCTCAAGCATGCATAGATCATTCTCCAGGATAGATCATATGCTAGTTCACAGAGCAAGTCTCAAAGAATTTAGAAATATTGAAATTATGCAAAGTAATTCCTCTAACCAAAGTGAAATGAAGCTGGAAATTAATAAGGGGCAGAGAACCAGAATAGGCACAATGAAATGGAAGTTAACACACACTTTTTTTTTTTTGGCTTTTACAAAAGGAGTTTATTTGAAGTAAAAGTTACAATTCCAAGTGCTACCAGATTTTGTCTAGGTTCTTTTTTTTTTTTTTTTTTATTGTGGGTAAAAATCAAAATTTTCACAATACATACCAATATTTGTAAAATTATATGTAAATATATACGCACACACTCTTAAACAATCAGTGGGTCAAGGAGGAAATAGCAAAAGAAATAAATAACTATCTTCAAATGAATGAAAATGATAACACAATGTATCAGACTCTATGGGATACAGCTAAGGCAGTGCTGAGAGGGTAATTTATAGCCAAAAATGTTTATATGTAAAAAGAAGAAAGAGCTAAAATCAAAGACCTAAGTGCACACATGGAAGAACAAGAAAAAGAACAAGAAACTAATCCCAAATCAAGCAGAAAGAAGGAAATAACAAAGGTTAGTACAGAACTAAATGAAATTGGAGGCAAAACATTAAAAATTTTGAGAAGATTAATAAAATTGGCAAACACTTAGCTAGACTAAAATAGCAAAATAGAGAGGAGATATAAATAAATAATATAAAATATGAGAGAGGTGATATCAGCACTACTTCCACAGAAATAAAGAATATCATAAGTGACTACTTTGGAAAATTGTTTGCCAACAAGATGGATAACTTGGATGCAAGGGACAATGTTCTATATCAAACAAGCAACCTACAGTAACAAAAGGAGAAATTGATGAACTCAACAGACCAATCACAAGTAATGAGATTGAATTAGTTATGAAAAAACCTCCCAACCAAGAAAAGCCCAGGGCCAGATGTTTTAATAGGTGAAATCTACCAATCATTCTGGGAAGAACTAACACCAATCCTGCGTAATCTCTTCCAAAAATTAGAAGTGGAGGGAACATTACCTAACTAATTCTATGATGCCAAAATCACCCTAATAACAAAGCCACATAAAGATGCCACAAAAAAAGAAAACTACAGACCAATCTGTCCAATGAACTTAAATGGTAAAATCCCCAAGATAATACTTGCTCATCTTATTCAACAACACATACAAAATGAGTTATACATCATGATTATTTAGATTTTATTCCTGATATGCAAGAATGGTTAAACATAAGAAATTCTATCAATGTTAATACACCACATAAACAGATAGAAAGAAAAAAATCACATGATCATCTCTAATGATGCAGAAAAATTATTTGACAAGATACAATATCCTTTCTGGATAAAAATTTTGAAAGATAAGAAAAGAAGGAAATTTCCTCAACATGATAATGTGTATATATGAAAAACCCACAGCTAACATCATATTCAATGGTGAAACAATAAAAAACTTTCCCTCTAAGATATGGAAAAAGACAAGATGCCCACTGTCACCACTCTCTTTTAACATTGTGTTAGAAGTACTAACTTGAGCACTTATGGAAGAGAAATAAAAGGCATGCAAATAGGAAAGGAAGAAGTAAAAATTTCACTATTTGCAGACGACATATTCACATATATAGAAAGCCCCCAAAAATGTACAACAAAGCTTCTACAGCTGATAAACAAGTTCAGCAAATGGTGCTGGGAGAACTGGATATTGATATCCAAAAGAATGAGAGAAATTTTCCATCTTAGGCCCTGTACAAAAGTTAATTCAATATAGATCAAAGACCCAAATATAAGAGCCAAGACCATAAAACTCCCAGAAGAAAATGTAGGGAAGCATCTAAAAAATCTTGTAGTAGGAAATGGTTCCATAAACTTCATCACAAAAGCATGAGCGATGAAAGAAAAATAAGTAAATGGCACCTCTTAAAAAAAAAAAATTACCATTAGCTTTTTTTTAATCTATTTTTAATCTGTAAAATCAGCCTAATATCTTACTAAATAGCAATGGAAAAATAGCTTGGATGATGTGCTAGGGCATATTATTCTATATTCTGTAATAAGCATATATGAACATTGAGAGAGATCCTTACTTTGTGTATGGAAAGATGGACCACACAATCAAATTCTTTAACTTTTATTTCCTACATGAATAAACAGAAGCCATGCTATAGTACCTTCCAGGATAATTAATAGAAAATGTTACATGTGCAAGCTACTGAATTCTTTTCACCCTTGTTCTTTTATTTAATAAAAGTGAATCCATGTTATTTAATTAATAAAGTATGTAAGATCTGAGAAAAAATAAATAAAAAAATTAAAAAAATAAAAAAAAATAAAAAAACCTTGCCCTTCAAATGAGTTTGTCAAGAAAGCAAAAAGGTAACAGTCTCAATGGGAGAAAATATTTGGGAACCACTCATCGAATAAGGGCCTAATATCCAGCATATATAAACAAATCCTACATCTCAAAATTAAAAAGCCATACAACCCATTTTGAAAATGGGCAAGAGATTTGAATAGACACTTTTCCAATGAGGAAATACAAATGGCTAAAAGCACATGAAAAGATGTTCAATATCACTAGCTATTAGGGAATGCAAATTAAAACTACAATATGATATCATTTACATCTATTAAATTATTAGACTGGTGTCTATTAAAAAAAAAGAGTTACAAGTGTTGGAGAGGATGTGGAGGAAAGGTTACCCTCATCTACTGCTTGTGAGAATATAGAATGGTGCAGCCATTGTGGAAGGTGATTTGTCAGTTCCTCATAGAATTGCCATATGATCCAGCAACCCCACTACTAAATATATATCCAGAAGAATTGAAAGAAGGCACATGAGCAGATATACGCACTCCAATTTCCATAGCAGCATTATTTTCTATTGTCAAAAGTTGGAAGCTACCCAAGTGTCCATCAACAGATGAATGGATAAACAAAATATGGTATATACATAGGATGGAATATTACTCAGATGAAAGAAGGAATGTAGTAGGGACACACATGACAACACGGATGAATCTTAAAGACCTTATGTTGAGTGAAGTAAGCCAGTCTCTAAAGGACAAATATTGCATGACCTTACTGATATAACCTAAGCATATTGAGCAGACTCACAGAGTTAGAGTGTGAAAGATAAGTTATAAGGAGACAGAAAGGGAGTAGAGTGTGGTGAACCAATATTCAATATGGGTAAAAACCCATGATAAAGTAGAAGGGATGGTTTGGCAGTGGTTCTGGGTGATGGTGATGCAGATATGCATGTGGGGTCAATGGCGTTGGAAGGTGAGAGTGAGCAGGGTGAGGGTGTTGGGGGGAGGGCTGGAGGAAGGAACAGTTGAACTCTGGTGAATTGGAGGTCTGTGGTTGAAACTACAATGGTGGGAATGTTCTTTTGGTAAATATGACATGGGAGGGTCACTGGTGCAGGACGTCGATGGTGCGAAGATATGTGGGAAAGGAAGTACCTGGCGCACGCTTCAATGGAATATGATTGTGTACATCTTTTCATAGGGTTTATATCAGTGGGTGGAAACCCACTCAATAAACAAGAAAATATTAAACCCCCATCCTCTGGAATCCTGCTATGTTTTGAAATAGAAGGGAAAGAATCTCTTGAGTATGTAGGTGGTGCCTAAAAAGAAAACAGACCATTTTGTTAAGCCCTCAATATTAATGAATCTAACATTCTTTTTCAAACATTGAAACTTAATGGTTTCCATAGTTTCTGAGGGGAGGAGGAGGGAAGAATGGGTAGAACAAAGGGCATTTTGGGGCCATTGGGGTTTTTCTGCATGACCTTACAGTGACAGATACAGGTCATTGTATATTTTGTCAGAACCTATAGAAGTGGATGGGGCAAAATGTAAACCATAATGTAAACCATTGACCATGGATAGCAGCAATGCTCTGATATTTGTTCATCAATTGTAACAAATGTACCATACTCATGTAGGATGTTATTTGAAGGGGAGGATGTAGGCGGTTATATGGGAATCCCCTACATTTCTATATGACTTTTCTGTAACCTAATGCTTCTTGGTAAAGAAAGTGAAAAAAAATAAAACCTTAGGGGCACATACAGAAGTAACTGTCAATATACTTAAATGATAACAGATCTTACGGTGGTGAAAGGTAAAACACACTAATTCTATTTTAATTTTTAATTTTTTATTATTGTATTTTATATTATGTTATTATTTTTAAGCTTTGTTTTTAGGAGAAGTTTTGTATTGCAGAAGTTTTGAAACTGTGGCAGGGCAGAATCACTGTTGTGGGTTGTCAGTGGTGGGGGGTTGGGTGCACATGGGGCATGTGTCTTTAGAATATGAAGGTGTTCATGTGTTCATTGGGTGTTGTCTCAGTGGGTGGAGACCCACATAATAACTGACAGAATATTGAATTCTTATCCTGGGGAGTCATGCTACATTCTCTAATAGAGTGGCAAGAATCTTTATAGTAATTGGGCAGTGCCTAGTGAAGGAGACACCAATATGTCAGACCCTTTATATTGATGCATGTACTTATGAATCTTGTTCTTGTAAAATTGAAACTTAGCCTAATATTACATATTGCCTAAAAGTTAACTCCTAAAAATCTCCTTATTCTTCAAATGTGGCTTCTCTCTAAACCAAACTCAGCATGTAAACTCACTAACTTTCCCCTGACATCGGACATGACTCCCGTGGATGAGCCTCCCTGGCACTAAGGGATTATTACCAAGTGCCAACTAGTGATGCATTTGTAAAAAGACATTGACCAGTGTCTTCTTAATATCCTTCATCTCTTTAGTCATATTTTCTTTTAATTCTTTGAATTCATTTAGGAGATTTGTGTGATTATCATTGACTAGTTGTCTTTTTTTTTTTTTTTTTTTTTTTT
>JAKSZT010054170.1:536714-612796 GCA_026826555.1 Tolypeutes matacus | reverse complement strand
TCTTTGGGAGTTGGAGGTTGTCCTGAGTACTGTTGTGGCAATGGATGCAGGCCATTTTAAATCAGCACACACCACTCATAACTGAGTGGGAGAGGGAGGCGGCTGTGGCTCAATCAGTGGGGCTCCCGTTTGCCATGTGGGGGGCCCCGGGTTCGGTTCCCGGGGCCTCCTGGTGGGGGCGGGCCCGCCCGCGCGGCGTGGTTGGCTGGCCCTGCGAGCACGGGCAGCAGGGGGGGGATGGATGAATGAATGAATAAAATCTTTAAAAAATAAAAAATAAAAAAAAATAACTGAGTGGGAGAGAGTGTGGTCTACAGTGTGAACTGTGGTCTATGGTTGGTGGCAAGGCTCCAGGATGTGTAAGTTCATTGAGGTTGGTGGGCCACACTGTGGGAGATGTTTGTGTTGGATGTGGTGGGAGGTGTGGGAGGTGGGCAACATGGGAATCCCAGTGGGTTCCGTGTAATATTTTAGGTAATCTAAGCACCTCTTAAAATATATGTATATATATATATCTAAATAACATTTTTGTAAGCAAAAAATAAAATAAAATAAAATAAAAAATAAATAAATGCATTCATTTATTTGAATGGATTACTGATATCTAAACTAGTCATTTAATTACAATCTGTAAATATGCTTGAATAAAAGTAAAATGAAGGTAAAAAAAATAATAAAATAAAGTTTCTTTAAAAATAAAAAAATAAAATAAAATAATAAAAAAAATTTTCCATCTTAAGTTATCAAAATTGGGCCAGGCATATGATCCAACAATTCCACTACTAGAAATATATCCAGAAAAACTGAAAACTATGACACAGACAGACATCTGCACACTGATATTCACAGCAGTGTTATTCACAATTGCCAAAAGATGGAAACAACACAAGTGTCCATCAACCAATGAATGGATTATCAAAATGTGGTATATACATATGATGGAATACTATGCGGCAGTAAGAAGAAGTGAAATTGGGACACATATGATAACATGGATGAATCTTGAGGACATTATGCTAAGCGAATTAAGCCAGACACAAAAGGACAAATATGGCATGGTCTTATTAATATGAACTAAATATGAAGAAATAAATGCATGGAGTTAAATCCTAGAGTATAGGTTTTTGAGAAGGACTACTGATGCTTAATGTATATAGAAGTTTTAATTAACTTGTCTGCAAAAGTGCAGAAGTGGGTAAAGTTGATGGTAACACATTATATGAGTAGCAGCTTGTTTATAAATGGGATTGTGGCTGAAAAGGGCACACTAGGGCTGTAAATGTCAATTGAAAAAAAGCTAGAGAGTGCTCCTTTTGGCAGCACATATACTAAAATTGGAACGATACAGAGAAGATTAGCATGGCCCCTGCACAAGGATGACAGGAAAATTCATGAAGTGTTCCTTATTTTTTTTTTTTTTTTTACAAAAACCACATATTATTCCCTACCCCCCTCCCCTCACAAAATTGGGTGGCTGTATTACAGGAATGAAACCGGATGATAGATATGAAAACAAAAAGTCACCACTTGGTCTGAAACATAACAATGTTAAGAATTCAGGTATTCTGTAAGATTATTACCAGCATAGTAAAAATATTTCCACCTGGATCTTTTTAAATTTGAAAGTGATCACATTAAAAACCTGAGGTTACAAGGGACCACAGTCTGAACCAGAATTCCATTTTCCTTCTAAGACCCCAGGGGAAAGGTATTTGGAATGAGTTTCCTTTGGGAGAAATTGACGGGAAGTAGGAAAAACCCTGGCCATTCTCAAAAGGCACTGGGGTCTCTCTGGAGGCAACTGCATTGGAACTAAACTCCAGTAGGGACAAGATCATGTCCACCCCAAGAGTCCAGAATGCATACACAAAGGAATAAGGTCTGCTTGGTTCCCAGTACTCTGATGGTGCGACCAGGACCACCTGGTTAGAGGTAACACCTGAGGGTTTGAAAGGCAAATCTCAATTGTGGTTTTGTGTGTGTGTGTGTGTGTGTGTTTCTTTCTTTCTTTTTCTTTCTGATATTAAGGAAAAAAGTTCTAAGGTGTTTCAGAAACACCTCCCTATACCCTCTCCTAAGTAAAGCTTTATAGAATACATATTTTTTAAAAATTCCAGAAGATGTTGTTCTACCTTGCATTCTAAATAATGAAATTGCCAGTTGAGAATGTGAAGTGAATAGGCCAGATGCTCTGGAAACAAAGCTCTACAAAAAGTACCCTCTCCCCACCCACGGAAAGAGAGAGAGAAGGAAGGACAAGAAGAGAAAACCAAGAACTCTCAAGTCACTCATCAGCAGGGCTAGAAATGGGCTCAAATTAAGGCATTTTTGTGGCTATTCTTCTGGAATGACATTTCACTCTTCCAGCCCTAGCACTCAAACATCAAAGCATGAAGCCCTGAATGCCAGGTGAGTTCCTTGGTACTCTTAGCATCTCTTTGACGACCCTTGTGGCCGATGGAATGTGTTTTCAGAAAGGGAAGGGAGAAGGTACTAGAGGCCATTGGTCCTGCTCTACTTCTCCAATCCCACCCCAAACCTAAAGTACCGCTTCCCTAAATTCTGCTCACCCTGGCTACTGCAAGAGGTAGTTAAGGGACTTGTACCCCCGAGCCATGCTAACCAAGTTCCACAAGCTAAAATGTTTAATGCTATCTACTACTTACTTTTTTTTTCTTTTTCTTTTTAAGGGTTTTGTAAAGAGGGAGACAAAAGAATGCATACAAAGCAGTGACTAGTAGGCTAGATACACTGGGTGGCCACTGCCCTAACCCCCTAAAACTTTCCTGGCTAGTCTAGGAGGACCAAGTAATGGCTTCCCAAATTCCAACCCTCAAAGCTCATACTGCTCTTAGGAAAACAAAATACCCACCCCTAATCCAACAAATCATCTGCATAGAAAACATTTTTAAACAAAATAAAAAGACAAACATGCATGCTAATGGCTGTGCAAGACAGAAATCCAGATAAAAGCCTAAACAGGAACAACTTCATGATAGCATTTATGCTGGAGATATGGATGGTGATGGCAAAGGTTTAGAACACATTTTTTTTTTCAAAGACTAAATCTAAAACCCAGAGTAAACATCAAAGCTCAGAGTTAGTATAATTTGGAGCTATTCAGGAATTGCAGAGAAATGCATTTTCAAAGAAATCCAGATGTTATTTTTGTATACTATATCACTTAGACAACTGTGTTTCATTTGCTGTAATCAGTTGTTAAAAGTCAGGTGGAAAAAGCAAATGAAGTCCTAGAAAATAGAAATGTAATTTTAAACTATCCAATAAAGCTGGAGGAGGGAAAAAAAATAAAAAGAAAGCTAGAGAATAATCTAGGGACTGAATAATACAGTGAACCCAGAGGTGGATGAGAATTGTGGTTGATAGTACGGATGCAAGAGTGTCCTCTGAGCTATCGTGGATGTACGCCACTACTGCAGGTTAGTGGGAATGTGGATAAGCATGGGAAAAATACAATTGGTGTGACCTATGGACTGTGGTCTACAGCAATATTGTAATATTCTTGCATCAATGTCAAAGATGTACTATGATGATAATGGGGGGTATGGGAAAAGTGGGCCAAATACACACTATGGACCATGGTTGGTGGTAATATTCTGAAGATACTATCTCATAATCTATAACAAATTTCCTCCATGGTATAGTGTGTTGGGGAAGGGGTATTGTATGGAAATTGTATACATATGCATGATTGTTTTATAAGATCACAATTTATGTAATAAAAATATATTTTTAAAAATAATAATAGGGTGAGTTGGGGGAAATATACACCAAATTTAAGATATGGACTATAGTTAGTAGTAATGTTTTTATGATATTCTTTTACAGTTTGTAACAAATGTTTCACAACAATGCATTGTGTTTGTGGTGGGGTGATATATGGGACCCTTGTATGATGTGATGCAAGTTTGTTTTGCAAGTTCACAAGTTTTACTATACACTTTTTGTTTATGTATGTTCATATATGAATGATATACTTCAATAAAACTTAAATAAATGAAAAAAAAAACTTTAAAAATTGGGCCAGGGTCTCACAAATGGGGCCCATATTTTCTCCCAGGGATGGGGTAAAGAGAGACCTAAAAGATGTGCTTCTCCTTGCAATTTCCTGAATGGCCAGCAGATGGTCCTCATTGGCAAACCTTTCCACAGAGGTGTTGCTTTCAATCTCCACGTTTCTGTGTTTCTGGTCTGGCCAGAGCCAAGATTCAAAGGAGGCTTTGCTGGCAGATTTCACTGAAGAGAAGCCCTCTGACTCACCCTCCCTTTTCTGTTATAACAGCTGACAGGGAGGAAGACATTTGTTTCCCCTCTCAGTTGGCTGCAGTGAGCCAGGCCTTATGTCTTGAGAGTGGGTGATGGGAGCCATTCCCAGCCAACATGGGAGTTTAGTAACTCACGTTTGTTGTTTCAGGTTCTTCCTCTCTTTGCCCCTCATCCTCCCGGGAGTTCCACAGCACTGACCTAGTCTGCACAACCCCAAAGCAGTTCCCTCAGATAGCTTTAGGCCTTTTCTCTGTTGTTTTTGTGAAAGAGTTAGACCCTGACTGCCTACTCTGTTGCCATCTTCCTGGAACTTCAACATCCATGTTATCATTTGTGTCCCAATTTCATTTCTTCATACTGTAGCATAGTATTCCATCCTATGTATATACCGAATTTTGTTTATCCTTTTATCAGTTGATGGACACTTGGGTTTTTTTCCCATCTTTTGGCAATTGTGAATAATGCCAATATGAACATGAGTGTGCAAATATCTGTTCACATCAATGATTTCAGTTCTTCTGGATATATTCTTATAGAAGAATTGCTGGATCATGAGGCAGTTCTATATTTAGCTTCCTAAGGAATGACCAAACTGTCTTCCACAGAGGGTGCACTATTCTACATTCCCACCAATAGTGAAGGAATGTTCCTATTTCTCCACATCATTTCCAGCACTTATTGTTTTCTTTTTTTTAAAATAATGGCCATTCTATGAAGTGTGAGATGATATCTCAATGTAGTTTTGATTTACATTTCCTTAATAGCTAGTGATATTTAACATTTTTCATGTGCTTTTACACCATTTGTATTTCCTCTTTGGAAAAAATGTCTACTTAAGTCTTTTGTGCATTTTTTAATTGTATTGTTTGCTCTTTTATTGTTGAGTTGTATGATCTCTTTATATAGCATAGAAATCAAACCATTAAAGGATATGTGGTTTCCAAATATTTTCTCCCATCGACTAGGTTGACTTTTCACCTTTTGGACAAAGTCCTTTGAATCCCAAAAGTATTTAGGTTTGAGGAGGTCCCACTTATCTATTTTTTCTTTGTTGCTTGTGGTTTGGGTGTAAGGTTTTAGAAACTGCCACATACCACCAGGTCTTGAAGATGTTTCCCTACATTATCTTCTAGGAGTTTTATGGTTCTAGCTTTTATGTTTAAATCTTTCATTCATTTTAAGTTAATTTTTGTATAAAGTGTGAGATAGGAGTCCTTTTTCTTTATTTTGGATATGGATATCCAGTTGGCCCAGCACCATTTGTTGAATAGACTGTCCTGCCTCAGCTGGGTGGGCTAGGCAGCCTTGTCAAAAATCACTTCATGGGGGAGCAGATGTAGTTCAGTGGTTGAGTCCCTGCGTCCCATCTACCAGGTCCTGGGTTCAACCCCCGATACCTCCTAAAAAAAACAAAAGCAAAAATCACTTGTTCTTCTGGTAAATATGGCAAAGGAGAGATACAGGTGCAGGGTGTTGGTGGGGGGGGATGTGTAGGAAAGGCTACACCTTTGGAATACTGCTATGGAATATGAAATTTTTCATCTTGTCATAAGGTGTTATCTCAGTGGGTGGAGACCCACACAATAAGCAACAAAATATTAAACTCCCATTCTGTGGAGTTCTGCTATGTTCTCAAATAGAGTGGCAAGAAACTCTAGAGTACATAGGCAGTGCCTAATAAAAGAAAACAGACTGGGAAGCGGCTGTGGCTCAATCAGTAGGGCTCCTGTTTACCATATGGGAGGCCCCGGGTTCGGTTCCCGGGACCTTCTGGTGAGGGCAGGCCCGCCCGCACGGCGTGGTTAGCTGACCCAGCGAGCACAGGCAGCAAGAGGGGGATAAATGAATAAATAAATAAAAAATCTTTAAAAAAAAAAAAAAGAAGAAAACAGACCATTATGTCAAGCTCTCGATATTAATGCATGTAACTATGAACTTATTCTTATAAAATTGAAACTTAAGGTTAAAAATAACTATTGCCTGAGTTACATCCTGAAAGCCTCCTTGTTACACAAATGCGGGCACTCTCTAAGTAAAACTCTGCAAATAAATGTGCTACCATCCCCCTGGCATGGGACATGCCCCCGACGATGAGCCTCCCTGGCACCAAGGGATTAACACCAAGCACCAACCAGTGATGCATTTGGGGAAAGACCTTGACTAAAAGGGGGAAACTTCAGATAAAAAAGAGCTTTTATGGCTAAAAGATTTCAAAATGAGTCAGGAGGTCAATCCAGAGGGTATACTTATTCATGTCTCGGGCATATTTCACTAACTGCCACTGTGAACAAAGACTCAAATAAAGGTGCTCCTAGGGGCTCTAGAGCCATCTGGACACTCTAGGCAAGGTACACAATCCCTTGAAATGAACGCCCTGTCAGTGGGCCTTACCTTGAAATATAGGACAAACAATTTCCCTAATGTAACAGAGTTAGGCTCATTTATAATTTCCCTACACATATTCTTCTACTCCTTTTATTTGAGCCTATATTTAGCACTATATTCTTTAAATATATGTTCCAGAGACTTAAATCTTTGGTCTGTATATACACCATTTGAGCCCTTGAATCTGAGAAGATTTGTGGCCAACACCTACTCTCCAGATCATCGGAGTGGCCCAGAACAACTAACAAAATGATGATGATGGACAACCCTTATCCTCCAAAATAAAGAGTATATACAACTACAAGCAAAACAGTTCCTTCCAGCTGCCACATAACATCTAAGTTCCCGCTCTTTTTTATTTTTAAAAGATACTTAGATTACATAAATGTTACGCAAAAAATATAGGGATTCCCATATGCCCCACTCCCCACACCTCCCACACCCTCCCACATAAACATCCCTCATTAGTGTGGCACATTCTTTGCAGTTGATAAATGCATCTTGGGGCTTTGCCATTAAGCATGGACCATAGTTCACATTGTAGCCTACACTCTCTCCCACACAGTTCTGCATGTTATGTGATGATATATAATGGCCTATATATATTGCTGCAACGTCACTCAGGACGATTCCCAAGTCCCGGAAAAAAAAACCCGTATTACCACTGTTTTTCCCTCTCCCTGTCCCCAGAGCCCCTAGAGCCTCCAATGGCCACTGGCTCCACATCTGTTCCCTGGGACGACTGTTGTCCATCATCATCTCTCCGCCAGTTGTCCTGGGTGAATCCAATGAGCTATATATAAAGTAGGTGTTGCAATTCCACCGAGGTTCCAGGCCCAGCTGACACAAGGACAGACCAAAGACTTGAGTCTTTGGATGTACACCCACAAACTCCAGCACCAAGTATAGTTTAAATAGAGCTATGTACAGGGAAGACATAATTGAGTCCAACTCTGTCACTCTCAGGAGCACAAACTCCAAAGTAGGTCCGGAGCTATCCACCCTGATCGTAGGTCCTGGGTGTCTCCAGAGCCCTCAGGAGCCCCACTATTTGGGGTAGTATCCACTTTTAAGCCACCTCTCAAACTGAGGCAGAATGGGCATCACCATCCCTAAATCCTCAAGATTGGGGAATGAAAGAGCACAAGGGGGGAATGCAACCATGGACAAAGTAAACTTATTATAACTTGTAGTAATGGAAGAAAATGTAACATTCTTATAAAGATGGTGGTTACCAGAAGTTTTGAAGGGAGAGGGGAATAATAGGCTGGATATAGGGCATTTTTAGGGCATTAGAATTAAGTGTAAACCACAATGTAAACTATACACCTTGGTTAGCAGCAATGCTTAAATATTCATTCTTCAACTGTAACAAATGTCCCATGCAATTTTAATATGTAATTATTTGGGAAATTGTGGAAGGGAGAAAATGTCAGGTATATGGGAATCCTTTATACTTTCAATGTAACTTTTCTGTAATCTAAAACCTCTTTAAATATAAAGTTTATTGTATTAGAAAAAATCACTTGACCATAGATGTGAGGGTCTGCTTCTGAATGATCAATTAGGTTCCATTGCTCTATGTCTGTCTTTATGACATTACCATGCTGTTTTTGCCACTGTTAAAAGGTAATATGATTTAAAATCCAGAAGTGAGAGTCTTACAACTTCATTCTTCTGTTTTAGAAGTTTCTGGCTATTCAGGGCCCCTTAACTTTTCAAATAAATTTGATAATTATGTTTTCCATTTCTTTAAGAAAGGCTGGTGGAATATTTACCAGGATTGCATTGAATCTGCATATCAATTTGGATAGAATTGACATCTTAATGATATTTTCTTCTAATCTATGAACACAGAATGTTCTTCCATTTATTTAGGTCTTCTTTGATTTCTCTTAGCAGTGCATTGCAGTTTTCTGAATACAAATTCTTTTTTTTTTTTTTTTTTTTTTTTTTGCAAAAATAATTTTTAAAAACCCACACAAAGAACTCCAGCATACCCCCATCCTACCCCAGATTCCCAGATCTACAAATTTTAACATTTTGACACCGGAACAGTCTTAATTGCCTTTTGATAAGAATATCATAATACACTTGTGCTCTGCAATTTTCAAAACATTATTGCAAATATATGGCCACAGGCAAACCTTTACATACCAGGCATTTGAGCCATGTGCTAGATATATTCCAAATATGATAAATACACTCATGGATAACCCACTGTACAGTAACCTTTTGAAGTAAACTATGCTTTGAAACTCTTAGCTTTTCAGAAAGCTCATTAAAAAACTTTCAATAAAACTATCATAAAGATGATCAATGAAATTAGAAATAAGGGAATGATTTCAGAGTATTTTCCACATGTTGAAATTTAAAAAGAGGCACACAAACTGACCCTGTGAGAAGTTAACTTTTATTATGTTAAGCCACAAAGGAGTTGGGACTTATCTGTTATAGCAGCTAACATTTACTTTGAGAAGTATAATGTGAAAAATATCATCCTCTAGTTATGGGACACAGCACAAACCATGGGCAGAATTGAATACAAATTCTTTATGTTTTTGTTAAGTTGATTTTTAAATATTTGATTCTTTTATATGCTATTGTAAATGGAAATTTTTTCCTGACTTCCTCCTCAGTTTGGTCATTAGTAGTGTATAGAAACACTACTGATTGGTGTATTAATCTTGTAGCCTGCCATTCTGCTGAACTCGTTTTTTAGCTTTAGTAGTTTTATTGTAGCTTTTTCAGAATTTTTTAGGAATAGGAGCATATCATCCCGTTCAAATGCTGGTTGAGTCCTGAATCTCAGCAGAGTTGCAGCCAGCATCTACTCTCCAGTTCATCAGACTCACCCAGGACAACTAACAAAAGGTTGATGATGGACAACACCCATCCTAAAAAACAGAGAGTATCTACAACTGCAAGCAAGACAGTTCCATACATCTGCCCCATGGGATTTATGCCCCCTCTCAATTAGAAGCAGAGTGGCCATCACCATCCCAAAATCCTCAAAACTGAGGAACAAACGATAATAAAACTTAAGGGTGGAATGCAACTATGGACCAAAGTAGAGTTATTATTACTCTAGTAATGGAAGAACTTATAATATTGATATTAAGGCAGTGGTCACCAGAGGTTCTGAGGGGAGAGAGAGGGAAGAATAGTTAAAACATGGGGCATTTTGGGGACATTGGGATTGTTCTGTATGATATTGCAATGATGGATACAAGCTGTTATACATTTTGTCAAAACCTACAAAATTGTGCCATGCAAAGTGTCAAACATAATGTAAACCATAGACCATGCTTAGTAGCAATGTCACAATTGTAACAAATGTACCACAATAGTGAAAGATGTTTTTAATGGGGGAAAGTGTGGGAGGGGGACGGGTTGGGGGTATATGGGGATCCCCTACATTTTTTATGTAACATTTATGTAATTTAAAGCTCCTTTAAAAATAAAGAAAAAAAGAGCATATCATCTGTGAACAACAAAAGTTTTATTTTTTTCTCTTCAATATGGATGTCTTTTATTTCTTTTTCATGATGGATTGCTCTAGCTAGAACCTCTAGCATTATATGGAACAACAGTTGTGACAGTGGGCATCCTTGTCTTGTTCCTGATCTCAACAAGAAAGCTTTCAGGCTTTCACCATTATGTACAATGTTAGCTGTGGGTTTTCATATATGCCCTTTATCATGTTGAAAATGTTTCCTTCAATTCCTAGCTTTTAGAGTATTTTTATTAAGAATGGATGCATTTTGACAACTGCCTTTTCTTCATCAATCGAAATAATCATTTGATATTTCTTCTTTGGTTTATTAATATCGTGTATTATGCTGATTGATTTTCTTGAGTTGAAGTATCCTTGCATGCCTGGTATAATGCCCACTTGATCGTGCTGGATAATTCTTTTTTTTAACAAATCAATTTTATTGATACATATTAATAAAGCATAAATCCTTCCAAAGTGTACAATTGAAGGTATTAGGTATAATCACATAGTTGTGCATTAATCACTTTAATCATTTTTAGAGTATTTTCATTATTCCAATCATCATCATCATCAAACAAAACCTCATCTTCTCAATCTATGCTTCCCCTGCCATACATAGCTGTTATTCTGTTTCTGTCTAGTTTGTCTTTATATTTTGTAAAAAAACAGTCTTATATATGCAATATCATCCATATTCATATTTTACTTGAGGCTTCACTATGTTATACAGTCCCATGTTACAGCTTTTAGCTTTCCTTTTAGCAACATTCATGACCTTAGACTTACCCTTGCAACCATTGTCATACCCATATAAGAGCTCTGCTAGTAACAAACACTATGATGTGCTTTCACCATTTCTATTCATTCCCAAAGATTTATAAACAAACATTTTTACCAATTCTGCACAGATTAACCCCCAGCTTTCCAGTCTCTACCCTCATTCTATTTTCTGATGACCTATATTCTAATTATTAACTCCACGAGTTTGCACAATATATTTAGTTCATAATAGCACAATCATACAATATTTGTCTTTTTGTGTCTGGCTTGCTTCACTCTCAACATAATGTCCTCCATGTTCATCCATGCTGTCATATGCTTCATGACTTAATTTCTTCTTGCAGCTGCATAATATTCCATTGTGTATATATACCATAATCTGTTTATCCAATGAATAATTCTTTTAATGTGTTCGATTCAATTAGCAGTATTTTGTTGAGGAATTTTACATCTTTATTCATTAGGGAAATGGGTCTGTAATTTTCTTTTTTGTAATATTTTTATCTGGCTTTGTTATTAGGGTGATATTAGATTCACAGAATGAGTTTGGAGGACAGTTTGGTGGTTCCTCAGGAAGCTAAGTATAAGATTGCCATAGCAATGCTTCAATATTTTTTCATCAATTGTAACAAATGTACCACACGAATGTAATATATTATTAATAAGGGAAATATGAGTGTAATGAGGGCTGGATTTATGGGAATCCCCTATATTTTTATGTACATTTTCTGTAATCTAAAACTTATTTGAAAATAAAGTTTAAAAAGGAAAAATATTGTATAATCTTACTATTTTGAAACAATTAAAATAAGCAAACTCATAGGATGAGAATATAGAATATAGTTTACAAGGAGAATGGGAAGTCGAGTCTTAAAGCAGTCAGGATTCCAATATGGAATGATGGAAATATTTTGGTAATGGATGGTGATGGTGGTAGCATAACATTGTTAATGCAAGTAAAAGCACTGAAATACATATCTAAATATGATTAAAAGTGAACATGTTAGATTGAATATGTGGTAACAAAATAATTTTTAAAATCCTTGGAATTACACTACAGGAAATAGTGGACCCTAATTTAAATCATGGAATTTTATTAATAGTATCATTATAAAAATGTGTTGTGCAAACCAATGCAAAGTGTTGCTCTTTGGGTGATACATGAGAATCCTCGGGAACAAGGATGCCCACTGTCACCATTGTTATTCATCACTGTACTAGAAGTTCAAGCTAGAGCAATCAGACAAGAAAAAGAAAGAAAAGGCATCCAAATTGGAAAAGAGGAAGTAGAACCCTCATTATTCACAGATGATATGATCTTACATATAGAAAATCCTGAGATATTTATAATGAAGCTATTACAGCTAATAAATGAGTTCAGCAAAGTAGCAGGACACAAGATCAACATGCAGAAATAGTAGCATTCCTATACACCAGTAATGAGCGAGCTGAGGAGGAAATCAAGAAAAAAAATCCCTTTACAGTAGTAATAAAAAAACTCAAATATCTAGGAATTAATTTAACCAGAATGTAAAGGATCTGTATTTTTAAAAAATGACAAAACATTGCTTTAAAAAAAATCAGTAATGACCTAAACAAATGGAAGGGCATTCTGTGTTCATGGATTAGGAGACTAAACATCGTGAAGATGTCAATTATATCCAAAGTGGTTTATAAATTCAATGCAATACTAAACAAAATTCCAGCAGCCTACTTTACAGAAATAGAAAAGTCAAATATTAAATTAATTTGGAAGGGAAAGTGGTTTTGAACAACCAAAAACTTCCTAAGAAAATAGGAGTAAAGTTGGAGGACTCATGCTTCCTGACCCTGAAGTATATTATAGAGCTACAGTGGTCAAAAAAGCATGGTATTGGCTTAAAAAATAGACACATTGATCAATGGAACCAAATTGAGAGTTCAGAAATAGACACTCAGCTCCATGGTCCACTGATTTTTTTTAAACTTCTTTTAGGTCTCTATTTATTTATTTATTTTTTTTTTTTTTTTTATCCCTCCCTCCCCCAGATGGTTCTCTCATCTGTCTGCTCATTATTTGCTTGCCTTCTCCAGGAATCTCCAGGTACCAAACCTGGGACTTCCCACATGGGAGGTGAATGCTCAATGGCCTGAGCCACATCTGCTCCCCACAGCTGCAGCATCTGCTGGTTTGTGGCACCTACTGGTTTAGGCATCTACCTCATTGTGGCAGGGTGTGGTATCTAGCTCTGTTCTTCTTTAGGAAGCACCAGGACCCAAACCCGGGACCTCCCATGTGGTAGGAGGGCGTCCAACTGGTCGAGCCACATCCGTTTCCCCAACTGATTTTTTATAATCCTACAAGTCCACTTTTCTAGGACCGAGCAGTCTCTTTAACAAATGGTGCTGGGAAAACTAGATATCCATGACCAAAAGAATGAAAGAGGACTGCTATCTGACTACTTATATAAGAATCAAATCTAAATGGATCAAACACCTAAACATAAAAGCCTTTACCATAAAACTCTTAGAAGATAATGTAGGGAACATCTACAAGACCTTGTAGTAGGTGGGGATCTTTAAACCTTACACCAAAAGCATGAGCAACAAAAGGAGGAAAAATAGATAAATGGGACCTCCTCAAAATTAAACACTTCAGGATGTCAAAGGACTTTGTGAAAAGGGTAAAAGGGCAGCCTACTCAATGGGAGAAAATATTTGGAAATCATACATCTGACAAGGGTCTAATATTCATAATATACAAAGAGATCCTACAACTCAACAATAAAGGCAAATGACCCAATTAAAAAATCAGCAACAACTGTATGCTATGGACCATGGTTGGTGGTAATAGTCTGAAGATATTATCTCATAATTTGTAACAAATGTTCCACCATGGTGTGATGTGTTGGAAAAAGGGTGTTGTATGGGAATTCTACACATGTGCATGATTGTTTTTTAAGAGCACAATTTCTGTAATAAAAATATATTTTTAAAAAATAATAGCGTGAGTTGGGGGGAAATACACCAAATTTACAATATGAACTATAGTTAGTAGTAATGTTTTGATGATATTCTTTTATCATTTGTAACAAATGTTTCACAAAAATGCAAGGTGCTGGTGGTGGGGTGATGTATGGGGCCCCTGTATGATGCTATGCATGTTTGTTTTGTAAGTTCACAACTTTTACTGTACACTTATTGTTAATGTATGTTCATGTATGAATAATATACTTCAATAAAAATTTTAAAAAGATTCCACACCAAGAAAAAAAGAAAATAAAAGGAGCTTACTAATACTATTAAAAAATGTGCAAAAGACCTAAATAGACATTTTTCTAAAGAAGAAATACAAATGAAAAAAAACACATGAAAAATGTTCAACATCACTGGCTATTAGAGAAATGTAAATAAATACAATAATGAGTTATCATTTCACAGTTACTAGTATGGCCAGAATTAACAAAACAGAAAACTACAAGTGTTTGAGAGGATGTGGAGAGATAGGAACACTTATTGACTGTTGTTGGGTATGTAGAGGGGTACAGCCACTGTTGAAGTCTGCTTGGTAGTTCCTAAGGAAGCTAGATATAGGTCTACCATGTGACCTGGCAATACCGCTACTAGGTATATACCCAGAGGAAATGAGAGCATTGACATGAACAGAAATCTGCACACCAATGTTCATAGCGAAATTATTCACAATTGTGGAAAAAATGGAAATAACCCATGTGCCCATCAACTGACAGAGGAACAAACTGGTATATACAAATGATAGAATATTATTCAGTTGAAAGAAGAAATGAAGTCATGAAGTATATGACAATGTGCATGAATCTGGGGGACATTATGTTGAATGAAGCAAGCCAGGCATAAAAGGACAAATATATTACTTCACTATTATGAACTAAATATAATGAGCAAACTCATGGACTTAATAGCTAGAATATAAATCACCAGAGAATAGACCGTGGTTAGAGAAGGGAAACCTGAGGTTTAGTCTGTGTGGAATTGGTAAAAATTTGCTTGTAAATGTTTGGAAATGAATACAAATGGTGAAAGCACATCATAGGATTTGTAATTAGTAGCACTAACATTGAGTATGATAGTGGTTTGGTTTTTGTTGTATTTCATTTTTTGAGTAATGAAAATGCTCTAATGTTGATTGAAGTGATGAATGTGCAACTCAGTGATTACACCAAATGCCACTGCTTTTACACACTAGATAAATTATATCATTTATGAACAACAAATAATAATAGGGTGTGTTGGAAAAATACACCAAATATAAGAAATGGACTATAGTTATTAGCAATACTTTGATGATGCTCTTTCATAATTTGTTACAAATGTTTCACAATAATGCTAGGGATTTGTGGTGGGGTGATGTATGGGAGCCCTATATGATGTTGTGCATATTTGTTTTGAAAGTTTGCAACTTTTTCTATACACTTATTATTTATGTGTGTTCATGTATGAATTATATACTTCAATAAATTGTTTATAAAATGATAAAAAGCATAATTCCAGTTCCAATAATAACAAAAAGAATAAATATCTAGGAATACAGTTAACCAAGGATGTAAAGGCCTTGTATGCAGAAAACTACAAATCATTATAGAAAGAAATTAAAAAGACCTTTATAAATGGAAAAATATTCCATACTAATGAATTGGAAAAATAATATGATTAAGATGTCAATAATACCCAAAGTGACTTACAGATTTAATGCAATCTCAATCAAAACCAAGAGCCTCTATTTTCTCTTTCTTTGCTCATGGTTTTGGTGTAAGGTTAAAGAAATATCACTTACCACAAGGTCTTGAAAATATTTCCCTACATTTTCTTCTAGGAGTTTTATGTTTCTAACTGTTATTTTTAGGTCTTTGATCCATTTTGATTTAATTTTTGTATAAAGTGTGTGATAGGGATCTGCTTCTTTCTTTTGGATATGGATATCCAGTTCTGTCAATACCATTTGTTGAATAGACTGTTCTGCCCCATATGGGTGGGCTTGACAGCCTTGTCAAAAATCACTGTACCAAAATTGTGGGAACACAGCATTGAGTAGGCAGGCAGGGCTCAGCTCTCCCACAAAAACAATGGAGAAAGAGGCAAAAGCTGTCTGAGGGATCTAATTTGAGGGCCAGGAGACCAGGACAATGCTAAACACTCCAAGGAGGATGAAGGACAGAGAGACGAAGAAACCCAAAATAACAAGTGTGAGTTAACAAGCCCACACTGCAGCTGGAAAGGGCTCCCTTTCCCCACCCCCAAGATATTAAGCTGGTATAAAACCTCTGGTCCACTGTAGTCCAATGAGAGCAGAAAAGATTTCTTACCCCCTGTCAGCTGTTACAAGGGAAAGGAGAGGGGATTTGGGGGGCTTTTCTTCAGTGAATTCAGCCAGAGAACCCACTTTGAATCTCAACTGTGGCCAGATCAAAACACAGGAAGGCAGTGATTGGAACATATCTGTGGAAAGGTGTGCTGACGAGCATCATCTTCTGGACAATGCAAAACTTGCTAGGTCAAAAACTGCTTTTGGTTCTTTCTGTATGCTAACTCCTGGGTGAAAATCTGCACTCCATTAGTGAGTCCCTGGTTAGATTTTGATCATGTAAGTTGGACAATTTTAAAGATGTAAAATAAGTTGAAACAAATATCAAAGAATAGATGTGAAAAAAATAGGCAAGAGAGAGAAAGTGGCCATGAGAGTAAATCTACCAACATATTCAGATGCCTAGACATCAGTAAAAAAAAAAATTGCAAGCCATACCAAGAAACAGGAAGAGGTGGCCCGGCCAAAGGAACAAACCTAATATCCCGAAGAGATATAAGATTTAAGACAATTAATCAATGATAATCACACAGCTCTCCTAAATCAATTCAAAGAATTGAAATAAAATATGACTAAAGCAATAAAGGATATTAAGAAGACACTGGGTGAGCATAATGAACATTTTGAAAGCCTGCAAAAGAAAAAAAAATAACAGATCTTATTGAAATGAAGACATGGTGGATGAGATTAAAAATACATGAGAAGCACATAAGAGCAGATTTGAATTGCTTTGAAGACAGAATTAGTAATTTCAAAGACAGAAGATCTGAACTGGAAGAGACAGGAAAACAGAAAGAGAAGATTGGAAGAAATGAAACAGGGTCCCAGGTAATTGAATGAAAACATGAAATGCAAAAATATGCAAGTTATCAGTGTCTCAGAAGGAGAAGAGTATGGAAAAGGGGCAGAAAGAATATTTGAAGAAGTAATGACTGAAGACTTCCCAACCTTTATGGAAGACATAAATATCAGTATCTAAGGACAACACACCCAAAACAGAATAAATCCAAGTAGACCTCCCCGAGACACCTACTATTCAGAATGACAAATATCAGAGATAGAGGATTCTGAAAGCAGCAAAAGAAATGTAAAGCATCACATACAAGAGGACCTCAATAAGATTAAGTGTGGACCTCTCATCAGAAATGATGGAAGGGAGAAGACAGTGGTATGATGTATTTAAGATACTGAAAAAGAATAACTTCCAGACAAGAATTCTGTATCCAGCAAAACTGTCCTTAAAAAATGCAGGTAAGGTCAAAGTCTTCACAGACAAATAAAAACTGATAGAATACATTACCAAAAGACCAGAATTACAAGAGATCCTTAAGGGAGTGCTTCCACCTGAATGGGAAAAAGAAGGGCAAAGGACTTGGAGAAGAGTGTAGAAGTGATTATTAAGAAGGGTAAATTAAAGGGTTAAAAGACAGACAAGAGTACAATATGACAACAGAAAGCCAAAGGAAAAAAATAGATGAAGTAAGTAATGCCTTTACAGTAATAATATTGAATGTTAATGGTTTGAACTCCCCAACAAAAAGACATTAACTGATAAAGACATTTTAAAAAATATGAGCCCTCTATGTGTTATCTACAAGAGACTCACTTCAAATGTAAGGACACAACCAGGTTAAAAGTGAAAGGTTGGAAAAAGATAATCCATACAAATAGTAATCAAAAATGAGCTAGAGTAGTGATACTAATGTTGGAAAAATAGATTTTAAATATAAAATTCTTATAAGGGATGAAGAAGGTCATTATGTGTTAATAAAAAGGGTAATTCACCAAGAAGAAATAAGTATACTAAATATTCATGAACCTAACCTGAGTGCCCCAAGATACATGAGACACACACTGAAAAAACTGAAGGAAGAAACAGAAGTCTCTACTATAATAGTTGGAAACTCCAATAGTTGGATAGAACATCTGGATAGAGGATAAATAAAAATACAGAGAACTTGAATAATATGATAAATGAGCTACACCTAACAGACATCTATAAAGCAATGTACCTCAAAACAGCATGATATACATTCTTTCCAAGTGCTCATGGATCCTTCTCCAAGATAGACCATATGTTGGGTCACAAAACAAATCTCAATAAATTTACAAAGATTGAAATTATATGAAACACTTTCTCTGATCATGATTGAATGAAGATAGAAATCAATAATGGAAGGAAAAAGGGAAAATTCATAAATATATGGAGATTATATAACATACTCTTAAATAATCATTGGTTCAAAGAAGAAATTACAAGGGAATACAGCAAATACATTGGGACGAATGAAAACGAGTACACAACATATCAATACCTATGGGACACCACAAAGGCAGGGCTGAGAGGGAACTTTATAGCCCTTAATGCTTACATTAAAAAAGAAGGAAAAGCTAAAATAGAAGATCTAACTGCACATCTGGAGGAACCAGAAAAAGAACAGCAAACTAATGCCAAATCAAGCCAAAGGAAAGAAATAGTAAAGATCAGAGCAGAAATAAATGAAATTGAGAACAAAAAAACAATAGAGAGAATCAACAAAGCCAAAAGTTGGTTCTTTAAGAAGATCAACAATATCGACAAACCCTTTACTAGACTAATGAAGAAAAAAGAGAGGAGACGCAAATAAATAAAATCAGAAATGAGAGGGGGTCATTACCACCGACCCCACAGAAATAAGAGTGGTCATAAGAGGGTACTGTGAACAACTGTATGTCAAAAAACTGGATCATGCAGACAAGATGGACAAATTCCTAGAAACACATGAACAACCTACACTGACCTTAGACGAAATAGAAGACCTTAACAAACCAATCACAAGTAAAGAGATTGAAACAGTCATCAAAAACCTCCCAAAGATTAAAAGCTCAGGACCAGATGGCTTCACAATTGAATTTTAACAATTATTCAAAGACAATCTAATACCAATTTAGCTCAAGGTCTTCCACAAAAATTGAACAGGAAAGAATGCTGCCAAACTCATGCCATGAAGCCAACATGACCCTAATACCAAAACCAGATAATGATACTATGAAAAAAGAAAATTACAGACCAATATCTCTAATGAATATACATGCAAAATACTTGCAAACCGAATAAAAGCACAACAAAAGAATTATACACCATGATCAATTTGATTTTACCCCAGGTATGCAAGGGTCATTCAACATAAGAAAATCAATTAGTGTAATAAACCATATTGATAAATTGAAGAAGAAAAATCACATGATCCTCTCAATTGATGCAGAAAAGGCATTTGACAAAATACAGCACCCTTTCTTGATAAAAATACTTCAAAAGATAGGAATATAAGTAAGCTTTCTCTTTAAAAAATCAAATATTTAGGAATAAACTTAACCAAGGACATAAAGGACTTGTATTCAGAAAACTAAAAAACATTGTTTAAAGAAACCTAGGGGGAATTCTGGGAAGATGGCTTCAGATTAGCTAGGCAGGACTTAACCCTCTCACAAAAATAACAGAAGAAGGGCAAAAAGCTATATGAGGGAGCTGCTTTGGGGATCTGCAGGCCAAAAGAGTACTGCACATCACCCAGGAGGGAGAGAGACAGAGAGACAAAGCAGCCAAATGAAAACCCTGAGTTACTGTCCCTGCAGCTGGGAACTGCACATATCTTCCACTCTCAATGCAAATAGCCTCGGTAAAATTCCTGGCTCACTGCAGCCAAGAGAGGGGGAATGTGGTCCTCCTCTCTGGGAGGAATAGTGGTCTGGAGGAGGGTGGAGGGTGGTTTCTCTTCAGTGAGTTTGGCCAGCTGAACCCACTTTGATTCTCAGATGTAGCCAGTGAAGCAAGTGGAGGTTGTGATTGACCCATCTGTGGGGGAGCTGATGGACAAATAAGTGTGGGACAGGCACCCAGTAAACTCAGAGAGAAGTGTAAGGGGGAGGGGACATAAGATGGGGAGAACAGGGGGAAAAAAGACCCCAGTCAGAAATGAAATGGCTCCATGCAGAGGCAAGGGGGAATCAGATCAGGCAGACTGTCACAGCCACCACCCTGGGAGAGAGAGGAAATATGTTAGTGTGGGGGTTGGCTAACAGGAACCTAACCAGCCCTGGAGAGAAGGAAGCCAGGAGTGATAGCCAGCAACTGTTAGAAGCCCAACTCGCCTGAGGAGATTGAGGGAGAGGAGAGACAAACTTTCAGAAGCCTACCAGAGCTGTGGAGAGGGCATCAGTTTGTGGATTAACACTTCCCACACATCCACTAGGCCAGAGGTTCTTAACGAGGGGTCCACGGACCCCCAAGTGATTGGTGGAAAGATTTCAGGAGGTCTGTGGGGTTGAATTGAAAAAAATCAAATTATCACCTTTATTTTCTCTGACCTCTAATTGAAATCTAGTATTTCCTTCACATATGAATGTATGCAATAAATTACAGTAGTATTCATTTCATATCACATTACAGTTGCTGTATATCTCAAAAAATCACTTATGCTCATCCATACTTCAAAATTACAGTAATTGTTAGACCCGATGCTAGTTGAGTGTCATAAAACTATCTGCTGCTACATTCTGAGAAGAGGTCCGTGGTTTTCACCTGACTGGTAAAGGGCTCCATGGAACAAAAAAACTTAAGAATCTGTGCACTAGATGCCTGGTTCAATCCTCAGTACTGCTTAAAAGAAGGGTTCCAGAGAGTGATCCAGTATGTTATCAGTCATCCAGCCAGCACTGTGTGACAGGGAACCTTATAGATTGAGATTTTTAAAAAAATTTTTTGATCTTTTGTTTTATATGGCTTATTAATTGTATTTTTTTAATTTTTAAGATGTTTCCAAAAATTATTTTTGCTATTTTTTAAAAATTTTATTCTCTAAAACCAGGTAGCTTACCAACGTAGGGTGGGCTACAGGGTGATTGATTGATGAGTGCTGGCACCCTGAGATGATTCCTTGTAGCCTAAGAGGGAAGCCTGTTTTTCCTGGGTTGTTTTTTGGTTTTTGTATTTTCTCTTTTTTAGTTTCCTTTTTTTCTTTTCCTTCTTTTTTTTCTCCTTAGTTTCTTTATTCCTTTTCCTTCTGTCATTTTCCCCTCTTCCATTGCTTTTCTTTCATTCCACATTGTCTTATTTAGTCTTCTTTTTTTCTTTCTTTTCTTTTTCTCTTTTTTCCCCTTTTCTCATTTTTCCCATCTTTTATATTATTCTATATTTTTCTAGTTTCATTTTTCCTCTTGTTTCTTTATTCCACCTTTTTCATTCTTAAATCTTTGTACTTTTTATGATTTTTCTCATTACTTTTTTTTGCTCTTTTGTACTTCCTGTTCTATCTTCATTTTTTTATTATTACTATTATTCTTTTTCTCTTTTTATATCTTTCCTTTTTTATGGTCTTAAATTTTTCAGGGAAACACAGACAACTACAGGGAAATAGAATAAGTGAAACAAAGTATTAAAGAGGAAATTTAACACAAAGCAAAACAAAATAAAACCCTAAAGTATAAAGAGAAGCTAACCATCTGAATGAGCCCATCAAGATGCCTAGACACCACCAAAAAAATTACAAGCCATACTAAGATACAGGGAGACATGACTCAGTCTCAAACTGAGAACAAACTGAAAAAGAGGAGGAGATGCAGGATGTGGAACAAGTAATCAAGGATGTCCAAATAAATATGAATCGACTTAGTGAAGTGAAGGAAGAGATAAAGGATGTTAAGAAGACAATGGGGGAAGGAAGCAGATGTGCTCAAGTGACTGAGCTCCCGCCTACCACATGGGAGGTCTCAGGTTTGGTTCCAGGTGCCTCCTGGAGAAGAAGAGCAAGACAGTGAGCTGGTGCAGTGGGTGGGCACGATGGGCTGGCGCAGTGAGCCGATGCAACAAGATGATACAACAAGATGACAAAACAAGGAGATACAAAGAGGAAACACAATGGGAGACACAATAAAGCAAGGAGCAGAGGGAGATGGAGCAACTGAGTGCCTTTCTCCCACATGGGAGGCAGGTTTGGTTCCTGGTGCCTCCTAAAGAGAAGACAAGCAGACACAGAGAACACACAGCGAATGGACACAGGGAGCACACAGGGAGCACAAACAATGATGGGGAGAATAAATAAATAAAAGAAATCTTTTTAAAAAAGAAGACAATGGGAAAACATACAGAAGAAATTGTCACTGTACATAAACGATAACATATCTCATGGTGATGAAAGGCACAACAGCAAATTTTAAAAAAAAAATTATATTTTTACTTTTTATTTCCATATTTTATTTGTTTTATATTATTTTTTTATTCATTTTTTAGCTTTGTTTTGGGGGAGGTTTTGGATTGCAGAAGGGTCACAGCTGTTGTAGGGAAGATCACTGGTGCAGGGTGTTGTTGAAGGGGGATGTGTGGGAAGGGTTGCATCTGTGGCAAGCCTTTATGGAATATGAATATGTTCAAGTGGTCATGGGGTGTTGTCTCAGTGGGTGGAGACCCACAAAACAACATAAAGTTGAATTCCCTTCCTGAGAAGTCCTGCTACATTCTCTAATAGAGTGGCAAGAATCCCTAGAGTACATAGGTAGTGCCTAGTGAAAGAGGACAGACCAGTATGTCAAGCCCTTGATATTGATGCTTGTACTTACAAACCTCATTCTTTTGAAATTGAAACTTAGCTTAATATTATATATTACCTAAGAGTTACCTCCTGAAAGCCTCCTTGTTGCTGAAATGTGGCCTCTGTCTAAGCAAAACTCAGAATATAATCTCACCACCTTCCCCCTAGCATGGGACATGACTCGAGGAGATGAGCGTCTCTGGCACCAACTATCAATGCATTTGGAAAAAAACCTTGACCAAAACAGGGAAATATTAAATACAAATGAGTGTTTATGCCTAAGAGATTTCAAAGTGAGTCATGAGCTCATTCCAGGGGTTACACTTATGCACGTCTCAGCAGAATCTCATTGAATGCCACAGTAAAGTGTGCCTCAAGCAGGGGTGCTCCTGAGGGCTTTAGAGACATCTAGACACTATAAGCATGGCAGGCAATCTCAGGAATTAGGCATCCTGTTAGTTGGTCTTACCTTGGAATATATGTTACCCAATGTAATAAAGTTAGACTCATTTATAATTTCCCTATACATGGCTCTTCTGCCCCTTTCATTTGAACCTGTAATTAATACTATACCCATTAAATATATGTACCAGAAACTTAAATCTTCTGGCTATTCATATGCCGGTTGAGCCCTGAATCTCAGTAGAGTTGTAGCCAATACCCACTCTCCAGTTGATCAGACTCACCCAAGACAACTAACGAAAGGATGATAATGGACAATACCCATCCAGAAAAACAGAGAGTATCTGCAACTGCAAGCAAGACAGTTCCAAGCATCTGTTCCCTGGGCTCTAAGCTCCCTCATAATCAGAAACAGAGTTGGCATCACCATCCTAAAATCTTCAAGATTGAGGAATGAACAAACATAAGATGGGAATGCAACTATGGACAAAAGTAGACTTATTATTATTATAAAAATGGAAGAACTTGTAACATTTGATATAAAGACAGTGGCCACCAGACGTTCAGAGGGGAAGGAGAGTGAGGAATAGGTATAACATGGGGAATTCTGGGGACTTTGTAATCGTTCTGAATGACATTGCATTGATAGGTACAAGCTATTGTACATTTTGACAAAACCTATTTTAAAAAGTGCAATGCAAAGTGTAAACTATAATGTAAACTATTGACCATGGTTAATAGCAACGTTTCAATATGTGTTCTTCAATTGTAACAAATGTACCACCCTAATGAAAGGTGTTGTTAATGGGGGAAAGTGTGTGTGTGTGGGGGGGGGGTGTATATGGGAATCTTCCCATAATTTCAATGTAACATGTATGTAATCTAAAGCTTCTTTAAAAATAAAATGAAAAAAAATTTTTTTTTAAGAAACCAAGGAAGCCTTAAATAAATGGAAGGACATTCCGTGTTCATGGAATGGAAGACTAAATATCGCTAAGATGTCAATTGTACCCAAACTGCCCGCCTCCCAAATGGGAGGTCCCTTGTTCAGTCCCCAGTGCCTCCTAAAGAAGACAAGCCTCAAGGAGCCTCAAGATACTGCAAGGAATCACAATGAGCCATGAGTAGAAATGGTTCAAGCAGTTGGGCACTCGCTTCCCACATGAGAGGTCCCAGGTTTGGTTCCTGGTGCCTCCTGAGGAAGATGAGCAGACAGAAGAGGGCGCCATCTCAGGGGAGGTGGGGATTAAAAAATAAATAAATAAATAAAAATTCTTAAAGCATATTACTTAACTACAGTGGTAAAAACAGCATGGAACTGACATAAAGACAGATTGAAAAATGGAACCAAATCATGAACTCAGAAACATACCCTCACATCCACAGTCAAGCGATTTTTGACAAGGCTGTGAAGCCCACTTAACTGGACCAGAACAGTCTATTCAACAAATGGTGCTGGGAGAACTGGATAACCATATCTAAAAGAAAGAAAGAAGACCCCTATCTCACACCTTATACAAAAACTAACTCAGAATGAACCAAGGACCTAAATATAAAAGTGACAACCATAAAACTCCTAGAAGAAAATATAGGAAAACATCTTCAAGATCTTGTGGTAGGTAGTAGTTTCTTAAACCTTAAACCCAAAGCAAGAGCAACAACAAAAAATAATAGATAAATGGGACCTCCTCAAAATTAAACACTTTTGCACCTCAAAGGCCTTTGTCAAAAGGGCAAAAAGTCAGCTGACTCAATGGGAGAAAAAATATGGAAATCACATATCCAATAAGGGTTTGATGCCCATGATATATAAAGAGATCATAAAACTTAACAATAAAAAGACACACTACCTGATTTTAAAAATGGGCAAAAGACTTGAGAAGATAATTTTCCAAAGAAGAAATACAAATGGTGAAGAAACACATGAAAAAATGTACATCACTAGCTGTATTACCACTTGTATTATAATTAGCCCAGTGTATGCTTGACCAAACAACTGGGCACGATTACCTGGCTGAGTTGACACATTAGCCTAACCATCACAGTCCACCCCTTGTCAACTTGGCAGTATAACAGGATCCTTCCCCAAGGGGACCTGGCCTTCTTCTCATTCAAGGGACTCTAGGTTTGTAAACTGTCTCAATTCTGAGAATTGATTAAGGGGCCATGATTCTCTGTGTCTGTAATTCGAGTTAGGGTTTTGTTCACTCGACCTAGAACTCTTCTTCTTATATAGATCAAGTAGGAATTTAGTAGACTTCCCATGTATTTCACTTCTAGATATGAAATGATCTATTAGCCAACACCCTAACTCTATGTGACTCAGACTCTTTTGATTGCTGCTTTAAGTCTGCCTTTCATTGTGGTAGCCATGCCCACCTTGTCTTTGGTGATTTAAATGTTGATACTTGACTTTTACTGGCCCCAGATCTGATCATCACCATAATGTTTAAAGATTATAGTTCCATTACAGCAGTTCCTACAGTAATGCTGAACTGCAGAGAAGAGCAACCACAGAGCTCTTCAGGGATGATGGAGTTAGTCTCACAGATTTATTCCTCACAGTCCTGGTTAAAGGTGTGTCCTCTGGACATTCCTGGGGTAGGTGGGCAGGTCTTAAACAGTAAATCCATTCTAGCATTCTAATCATGCTAAGTCTTTGGATTCCCTCTTCTGCTGTATACCAGGGAAAATCTCAGCCTCAGACATTCTAAGCTATCTTTTGGTCCATGTTTCAGCCAGCCACCCAGACAAACTGCTAAAACCCTTTCTAATCCCTTGAGCTATAGCGTTGAACCCAGAATTTCTGCTTAGTGGACCCAAATCAATAAATTCATCTGGATCCAATTTTATATTCCTTCCACCATTATACCATACCCTTAGTATCTATTTCCACACAAATTCCCCTGATTCTGTCTATATAAGTTGGAAAACTCATGCAGTACTTTTAGAGTATAGATACATCTTCATGGGTGACACTTTGTACTTCACCACTGAGGGTTTGTTGTGATTTTAGTCTAGTAATAGGTCTAGAAGAGAAGAGGGGTGTTGGGGGTGGGTAAGGAGAAGGATAATAAATGCTTTGCAAGCTGCTGACCTCAGGGCATTCCTTTGCATTTTCATCTGCTGAGACAGAATTAATCTCTTCAGGCAGGGGTTGGAAGGCAGAATCCTCATGGCAGGGTGGAGGTTGGGCAGTGCATGTGGAGTTTGGCTGGTACCTGCCTCAAGGCTGGGAGGTCTGGACTCCCTGGGGCAAGCCATCACAGGTTTTTATGGCAAAGTTTCAGTAGAATTTAGGGTTCCAATGTCCCCACCAATATCATCATCAACCCATATGTCTTCATCCCAGTCCTCAGGATTCCACTCCTTTCCAATCAATCCCCTCACTTTAACAGCAAACACTGTGAAGTTGAGATTTTAGTTTCCTTTGTACCTCTGCTACTCGTTTGAGACTATGAATCTGGTTTTCAGAGATCTCAAGTCTGTGGCTACATAAAACAAGATTTTCTTTCAGAGCACACATAGAAATTTTCATATCATTCATGCAAAGTTTAACTCGCAAATTTGAAGCCTTTAGCTCATCTCTTTCTTTTGTAACTGTATCCAGAGTATCTAGGAGCCAACATCATTGTACCATTTGATTCCACAAAACTCTGTTTCGGTGTTGAAAACACTCTCACCCAGATCCTTGCTTCCTATAAACATGGAAATAGGGGAATCCAGTAGTGATATTTTGCATATCTCCATTGCCAACTCACACCATGGACAGTTAGTGGCCTCTTAATTATTGGAAAAGGAGTCATTAGTTGCAAAACTCCCAGAACCACTTCAGAAATCCCATGTCAAGATTCTGTTTCTCAAGAACCACCCCACTTCTGGTACCAAGCTGTATTAGTCAGGGTTCTCTAGGGAAACAGAATCAACAGGAGATATTTGTAAATAGTGTGGGATTTTATAAAATTCTCTCACATGACTGTGGGGATGCACAAATTCTGCAGGCAGGCTGCAAACCAGGGGTTCTGATGAAGGTCCTTGATCAGTTCCCAGGAAATGTTGGCTATCCAAAGTCGAGTTGGAAAATTCTCTCTGAATACTGAAATCACTTCCCCTTCAAGGCATTCAACTGACTGGATAAGACATCACTAATTGCTGACGGCAATCCTTTGGTTGATTGTAGGTGTAATCAGCCATCTATGCAATCAACTCACTGGTGATTAAAGTCCATAAATGTCCTTGTATTATAATTAGCCTATTGCTTGCTTGACCAAACAACTGGGCACAATTACCTGGCCCAGTTGACACATTAGCCTAACCATCACACTAGCAATTAGGGAAATGCAAATCAAAACTACAATGAGATTTCACTTCCCACCTATTAGACTGGACACTATTAAAATGTCTGAAAGCTGCAAATGTTGGAGAGGATATGGAGAGATAAGAATACGTATTCACTGTTGGTGGGAATGTAGAATGGTACAGCCACTGTGGAGGACTGTTTGGCAGTTCTTAAGGAATTTGAAGATAGACTTGCCATGTACCTAGCAATACCATTACTAGGTATATATGCAAAAGAACTGAGAGCAGTGACGAGAATAGACATCTGCACACCAATGTTCATAGCAGTGCTATTCACGACTGCCAAAAGTTGGAAACAACCCAGGCATCCATCAACTAATGAATGGACAAAGAAATTGTGGTGTATACACTTGATGGAATATTATGCAGCTATAAGAAGAAATGAAGTTGTGAAGCATATGACAACGTGGATGAACCCGTTATGTTGAGTGAAGCAAGCCAGACACAAAAGGACAAATACTGTATGCTTGTTTTATTATGAACTAAATGTATTATATGAACTCATGGAATTAATAATTAGAATAGAGGTCACCAGAAAACAGAAAGAGGGCAGAGAATGGAAAGCTAAGGTTTTATCTGAGTAGAACTAGTTAAAAGGTTGTTTGTAAATCTTTGAAAATGAATGGAAATGGTGAGAGAACATCAAGATGTTTGTGACTAGCAGAGCTATTATATGGGTATGACAGTGGTTGAAAGGGAAAGTCTAAGGACATGTATATTACTAGAAGGAAAGTTAATAAATGTAACATGGGACTGTATAACTTAGTGAAACCTCATGTAAAATGCGAATATGGGTGATATTGCATATATAAGACTGTTTTTACAAAATATAGATACAAATAAATTAGAAGGAAACAGAATAGCGCTATGTATGGGATAAGGAACCATAGAGAGATTGAGAGGTGATGAGTTTTGTTTGTTTAGTTTGTTTTTGTTTATTATTATTATTACTGGAATAATCAATATGCTCTAAAAATGATTGAAGTGATGAATGCAGAACTATGTGAATTCCATTTATTGTATACTTTGTATACTATTGTATACTTTGGATGGATTTGTGCTTTAATAATATGTAACAATAAAAAATTATAAATAAAATTTTTTAAAAAAATCACTTGACCTTGTGAGGGTCTGCTTGTGAACCAACAATTTGGTTGAATTTGGGTGAAATAGGAACACTCCTTCCCTGTTGGTGGGTGGGAATATAGAATGGTGCAGCCTCTGTGGAAGACAGTTTGGCAGTTCCTCAGGTAGCTAAATATGGAACTGCCTTATGATCCAGCAATTCTTCTACTAGGAATATGTATTAGTCAGCCAAAGGGGTGCTGATGTAAAATACCAAAAATGGGTTGGTCTTTATAAAGGGTATTTATTTGGGGTAGACGTCCACAGATACCAGGCCATAAAGCATTAAGTTTCTTCTCTCACCACAGTCCATTGCCATGTGTTAGAGCAAGACAGCTGCTGGCGTTTGCCAGGGTTCAGGCTTCTGGGGTTCCTCTCTTCCCGGGGCTGCGTTTCTCTCCGGGCTTAGCTCCTGTTTCCTCCACAAGGTCAGCTGTAGATGATTAGGCGAACGGCTTGCTTCTCTTCCCCTGGGGCCTTCTTTCCAACATCAAAACTGCTTCTCAAAAGACTACCTCAACTGTCCTTTGCCTTGCCTTTAATATTCAATTCCCCACCCACCAAGGCTCAAGGCCCTAATCCTAACCTAATCATGCCCAGATTAACAGATCAGTTTACAAGCATGATTCAATTATATTTTTGGAATTCATAATTACATTAAATTGGCCAACTGTTACAGAATATATCCAGAAGAACTGAAAACAGTGATGGGGACAGACGTTTGCACACCAATATTCATGGCAGCGTTGTTCACAATTGCAATAAGGTGGAAACAAACTAATTGTCCATCAACCGAGGAGTGGATAAACAAAATGTAATATGTACATATGATAGAACACTGTGCTGTTGTAAAAAGAAATGAAATTGGGACACATATGATGACATGGATGAAATTTGATGACATTACCCTGTGTGAAATAAGCCAGACCCAAAAGAACAAATATTGTATGGTCTCACTAATATGAACTAAATACGAAAACTAAACACATGGAGTTAAAACCTAGAGTATAGGTTACTAAGAGATATGATTAAGGCTGAGAAGTATGTATGTAGAGTTTTCAATTAGCTTGATTGTAAAAGTGTGGAAACGGATAGAGTTGATTGTAACACGTTATAATGAGTATAACTAACATATAGATAGAGTTGATGGTAACACATTATAATGAGTATAAATGGAATTGTGGCTGAAAGGGGGTAGTCCAGGGATGTGAATGTCAATTGAAAGAAAGCTAGAGTATAATCTAGGGACTGAATAATATAGTGATCCCGGAGGAGGAGGAGGATTGTGGTTAATAGTACAAATACAAGAATGCTCTTCTATAAACTAAAACAAATGTACATCACTATTAAAAGGTGGTAAGAATATGGTGATGTATGGGAAAAATAAAGTTAATGTAATTTATGGACTATAGTTAACAGCAATATTACACCAATGTCAAGGAAGGTACTATAGCAATGCTAAGATCAATAATACGGGTGTATGGGGTTTTTTCTTTTGGACTAAGAAAAATGTTTAAAAATTTACTAATGCGATGACTGTATAACTCTGTGATGAAAGTGAAAGGCACTGACTATGCACTTTGGTTGGACTGTACAAGGCATGGGACTGTATAACAGAGTGAACCATGTGGTGGAAGATGGACTGTGGTTAACAGAACAAATATTAGAGTATTCTGTCATGAACACTTGTACATGAACAAATGTACAACACATGGTGTTTATAATAAGGGATATGGAAAAATATACAAAATGTACATTATGGACCATAGTGGTAATAGCCTGATGATGTTCTTTTATAATCTGTAACAAATGTTCCACAACAATGCAAGGTGTTGGTGGCGGGGTGTTGTATTGGTATTTTGCACATTATGCATGATTGTTTTGTAAGTTCACAATTTCTCTAATTATATATATATATATATATATATATATATATATTTGAAAAATTCATATGGAAGGACATGGGACCCTGAATAGCCAAGACCATCTTAAGAAAGAAGAAAAATATTGGAAGATTCATACTTCTTTATTTCAAAACTTATTATGCTACAGTAATCAATACAGAATGGTATTGCTATGAGTACAGGCATATAGACAAATGCAATAAAATTGAGAGCCCAGAAAAACACCCACACATTTGTGGCAAATTGATTTTTTTTTTATGCATATATGTGTATTTGCTTACAAAAATGTTATTTATATATATATATACATATATTTTAAGAGGTGCTTAGATTACCCAAAATATTACACGGAACCCACTGGGATTCCCATGTTGCCCACTTCCCACACCTCCCACCACATCCCACACAAACATCTCCCACAGTGTGGCCCACCACCCTCAATGAACTTACACATCCTGGAGCCTTGCCACCAACCATAGACCACAGTTCACACTGTAGACCACACTCTCTCCCACTCAGTTCTGAGTGGTGTGTGCTGATTTAAAATGGCCTACATCCGTTGCCACAACAGTACTCAGGACAACCTCCAACTCCCAAAGAAGCCCCTGTATTTCAACTGCTCATCCCCTCCCTACCCCAAAAGTGTCAAGTGGCCACTGGCTCCACCTCATTGTTAAGAAATTATAACAATTGATTTTTTACAAGGGTGTTAAGTGCATTCAATAGGGAAAAATAGCCTCCTCAATATATTTTGCTGGGAGTACTGGATATTCACATGCTAAAGAATGAAAGAGAATGAAAGTGGTCGCTTACTGCATACCATATACAAAATTAGCTCAAGTTGGATCAAAGACAAATCTAGGAACTAAAACTATAAAACTCTAAGGAGAAAAAAAAAGAGAACATCTTCAAGACCTTGTGTTAGGCAATGGATTCTTAGACTTTATACCAAAAGCATGGAGAACAAAAGAAAAAAAATGATAGATTGGAGTTGATCAAAATTAAAAATTTTTGCGCATTTTTCACTTTCCTTATCAAGAAAGTGAAAAGACAACCTACACAATGGAAGAAAATGTTTGGAAACCATATATCTTAAAAGGGTTTAATATCTAGAATATATAATAAAATCTTACAATTTAACACCAAAAAGACAATCCAATTTAAAAATGGGCAAAGGACTTGAACAGACATTTCTCCAAAGAAGATATACAAATGGCCAATAAGCATATGAAATGATGCACATCCATTAGGGAAATGCAAATCAAAACCAAAATGAAATACCACTTCACATCCACTTGAAAAGTTATAATTAAAAAAATATATATGTTGGTTAGTGTTACCATTGGGCAGTTTGATGTAATTATGAATTCCAAAAATGGATATTGGGTTATGCTTGTAAACTGATCTGTTCATCTGGGCATGATTGTTATAATTGGGGCTTTGATTGGGCCACATCAATAGGACATTGAGCCCCACCCCTTGGTGGGTGGGGAATTGAAGATAAAAGGCAAGGCAAAGGGCAGAGGGAGCAGTTTTGATGATGGAGTTTTGATGTTGGAGTTCTGGTGAAGAAGGACAGAAGACCCCGGGATAGAGATGAGCCATTCGCCTGAGAGTTCACAGCTGGCCTTGTGGAGAGAAGCAAAGCCTAGAGAGCCTCATAGTCTACAGCTGACCTTGTGGAGGAAACAGAGGACATAAGCCCAGAGAGAAATGCGGCCCCGGGAAGAGAGGAACCCAAGAAGCCTGAACCCTGGCAAACATTAGCAGCTGTCTTGCTCCAACACGTGGCAATGGACTTTGGTGAGGGAAGAAACTTATGCTTTTTGGCCTGGTAACTGTGGACTTCCACCCCAAATAAATACCCTTTATAAAGACCAACCCATTTCTGGTATTTTGTATCAGCAGCTCTTTGGCTGACTAATACAGTTAGGTTGTGGATAAAAAGCAACCCTTGTACATTGTTTGTGGAAATGTAAAATGGTGCTGCCACTGTGGACAAATTTTTGGCTGTTTAAATCTCAACAGTTTAGAACTTCCATATGACCTGTCAATCCCATTTCTATGTATATACTTCCAAAGAATTGAAAGATTTTTGCACACTGATGTTCATAGTATCATTATTCACAATAGCCAAAAGGTAGAAACAAACTAAGTATCCATCAGTATATGAATGGATAAACAAAACATGATATATACATGCCAATAGAATATTATCCTTAAAAATGAATGAATTTCTGATACTTGCTACTACTTGGATGAACCTTGCCAGCTAACTGAAATGTCAGACACGAAAGGACAGATATTGTATGATTCCACTTATATGAAATATCTAGAATATGCAAATTTATAGAGACAAAGTACAGTCCAGGTTAACAGGGGTGGGGTTGGGGGATGGAAAATGTAGGGTTTCTGCTTGGGGTGAGGGATAGTGATAGTAGGGCATCATTGTGAGTGTGACTAATCCCACTGAATAGTTCACTTGGGAGTGGTTGAGATTGGAAAATTGATGTTGAATATGTTTCCACAATTTTTAAAAAACGTAATAAAAAAGACAATGGCAAAAAATAATACAAAATAAAAAGCCAACCAACCAACCAACCAAACAAAAAACCATGGCAATAAAATACAATACATGATCCTGGACTGGATCTAATAATGGAAAGGAAAAGACTCCAAAGGACATTACTGAGATGTATGAAAAAAAATTGGAATATAGACTGTAAGTTTTATATCAATGTTAAATTTCTTAAATTTGATAACTGTAATTTAGTTGGTTACATAAGTAAATATCCTTGTACTTAGGAAATTTAAGTGGAAGTATCAAGTGCTCAAGGAGCATGATGTGTACAGCCTACTCTCAAATGTTTATAAAATAAAGAGATAAACCAATAGATAGATGGATGGATAGATAGATAGATGGTAGAAAGATATGGCAAATGGGCAAAATGTTATAAGTTGGTCGATTGGGTGTCTGGATGGGGGTATGCTACAGTTCTTTGTATGGTTTTCACATTATTTTTTCAACTCTCCTGTAATTTTGAAATTACTTCAAAATAATAAGTTTTTTTAAAAAAACTTTAAATTATGGAAGAATTTCGGATCTATAGATATAGTCTGGTTCAACAGTCCCTTAATCTAATAGTGCCCTCTTCCGGTTCCATCATTCACATTCAGCTAGTTCACAGATGGTGAAAAAAAAAAAGCTTAACTTGGAGATGATGGGAAAATATCCTTTAGAAAGCTGGAAGAAAAGTTTTAGTTTTCCTTTCTAGCATATGAAAACTAAAATAAACAAACAAATATGCATTTGCAATATAAATAGTTCAGGTTGATGTAGCATTCTAAGCTGGGACTGTTTTCATCTCAAGTCAAATATTTATCATAAATCAAACCCACCTGGGTTTGATATAATTTTTATTTCTCATCATTTTAATTAAATAGGCATATATTTTTCTTAATTTGCTAAAACTATTGCTATAAAACAACTTAATTTCAACTTTTACTTTGTAGTTTTTAGCCTTGCAGATTTAGAAACCCATGTAAATATTCTGTAAAAATTCATTTACTTTGAATATGTTTCAAAACAATGACTACAAGATTTGATCTATACAGTTGGGTAGAGAGCATGCTATTCAATGAAATGAAGATGACTAGGAGCAAGTTTGGAGTATCAGGGAGAGACAGGTATTGATTTTACTCCCCAGGTACATTTAGCAATATCTGGAGACATTCTTGGTTGTTACCACTGGTGGGGTTGGGAGTTGCTACTAGCATGTAATGAGTAAAGACCTGGCTTGGGATACTGCTAAATAGCCTACATGCACAGGACAGAAGTGTCAGTAGTGCCAAGGGTGAGAAACCCTGGGTTAGAGTCATCTCTTAACTTTGGTTTCTCTTCATCAGTCTCTGCAGCAGAAATACCATAAATATAGGTATTTTTCAAGATTCTGTCTTTAGCCCCACTTTTCTTTTCTCTACATTTTCTCTTGGGGATATGTATTATCTATGCCAATTACTTCAACTATCACCTCTATGTTGCTGACTTCCATATCAGTATGTCTAGTCCCAACTGCTCCTCTAGCTCTAAAGCATTTTCTCTCTTGATAGTCATTCACATCTTTTCATGAATAGATCTATCTTTAATAGCAGTGTTTCATACAAAACCACAGGATTGCTTATTTCCCAAATATTTAATGAGTACCTAGTTTGTGTAAATGGTTGTGCTGGATACTTGGAGGAAAGTAGGGGTGACAGATAATCATGGTAATAGCTGTTTTAAATGCCTTATCTCTGACTTCGGCAACAATTTTGCATGAAGAAATTATTCTCCCCTGAAAATCAGAGTTCCATGAGTTTAATTAACTACTTCAAGATCGCAGAGCTTGTATATAGCAGATTTTATTAAAAGACAGCTCTATTTTTACATTAAGGATTGAACTCTTCCCATTAAAAAAAAAACAAAAACAAAACCCACTGAGGACAGTGCTGGAAGAACACCAAGTTCCAAAGTTTGGTCTAGTTTGTCCTTAGCCAAAGGGGGATGAAAGTGCAGGATATTTGATTGAGGAGTGTCTGAGAAATTCCAGAAGTCCTTTCTTCTAATCCACATCACACCCCGCTCTGATTACTTACCATATATCATAGAATATAATACACTAGGAATAGTAAAGTCATTATTTTATGTACCTCTAAGAAAGAAAACAAAACAAAACCGTTTTCAAAGTACAGCATACCATCAATGATCAGGTTTTAAAGATTTCCTAAATGTTGAAATGTGAAAAAACTAGTAAGGAAAAAAGTGATTTTAGATTCTGTGACATATGATGACTTTACTTTTCACGTTCAATTTCCATTGTCAGAGCTAATGTGCTCTTCTGCACTCTAGTCAGTCTACATGATTGTGTATTGTTGTTGTTTTTTTAATGGTCGTAGATTTTTTTTCATGGCTCAGTGATGTGTATCTGCAACTGGATTGTCAACCCTTTCGCGTCTCAATAATTTTTCGGTTCCCCCACAGCCACCCTCCAAGCCATTCATTTACGTATTCAAAAGCTATGCGGAGGTTACCATTTAGGGATAAACCTGCATTTCTTCCAATCTTAACACTGCATCGATTGTATAAAACTTTCCATAGATTTAGTTACGGTTGCGGACAGGGGGTCATAATGGGGAATCATTATATTAAAATACACATAGTTTTTAAAGATCCATCCTTGTAGAAACTGTAAAATGGGATGAGATTGGGAGCGAAGCGGGGGCGGAGAAGGGATATACGTCTCAGGATACAGGAAATACGGTAAGAACGAAACCCGGAGGAAGTCAGCTCTGTGCCTGGAGGGGACCCGCCGCCATCTCTGGTCTCTCGGCCTTGCGAAGGCCCACCGGGTTCTATAATCCTTATGGGGGACCAACCTTGTGCATCCGGGAGATCTACGCTCCCACCTGGAAACACACGCGAAACTAAGCCTCCAAAAAAGCGTTGCCTCCTCGCTCCGCGGTGGGATTATCCGGAAGGAACTCCAAACGGAGGTAGTACCCCTCTCTCTTCCGCACCTCCTTCCGCATCACCCGGCCTGAAGTCGTACCCGCCTCCACCGGAGAAGTAGTGGAATATATTTCTACCCCCCCAAACCAGGTCAGAGTCATTCTTTCAAATCTGGGATATCCAGTTCTCTGAAACTTCATTATGCATTTTCCCAGATTTCTTTCCTCCTTTCTCTGTTCTCCAGGATTTCAAAACAGAAGAAAGAACATGCAGGCACTTATCAGCTCTTTCACAAAATTTTTGTATGAAATTATGGTATTTAAAGATATTAAGGAATTATTTTTAATATTTCAGATGCAATAAATGTATTGTGGCTATAATTTTTAAGAAATAGGCTTTATCTCATAAGTACATTCTGAAGTATTTAAGAACAAAGTGATGTCTTTTGATTTGCTTCAAAGTAATTCAGTGGAGCTGAAGGGGGATGGGGGTGGGCATATAAACAAAATGGCCATGAATCGATAATTGTTTAAGCCTGGCGGTGTATATCTGGGGATTCATTATATTATTTTCTCTACTTTTGAGTATGTTTGAAATTTTTCCATTTAAAAAATATCTGGTTCAGGATCAATGACAAAAATGTAATTCTTGGGCCCAGCACTGTGCTAAATGTAGGGTGAACCTTCAGGACTGTGTGTGTCTTTCTTTGTAAGGCAGGGTGAGTTTAACAATAAACTTGGTATGCTGTACCAAACCCAAGTGCCATGTTTACTTGTTCAAGGTATTCAGGAAGCATGGAGGATGGATCAAGTCACTCTGCCTGGTAGTAATCTTGAGCCATCAAAGGGGATGAAGGATCTTTGGGTGGGCCTTAAAGAGTGAATGACATTTGCCCTGTGGAGGAGGAAGGAAAGCTTTCCAGGCTTAGGGTTTCCAGAACAAAGGCCTCAAGGCAGGCCTGTTCTGAACATCGTGGTTACGGCTCTGAATCTTTGAGAAGGACTAGGACGTTAGGATAGAGGGCCTTGAACGTCATGCTAAGGAGTATGCAGTTTTTCATGCAAGTGATGTTATTTGTATAGGAGTCCAGTTTTTACTGTTAGAGAAGCAATCTTCTATTTAGATGACCTTTATAGAATGCAAAAATAAACCAAATCTGACCTAAGCCTCACAGATGCTTGCAATACTAAGAAGAGAGGGCATCCCTTATTTCATTCATGCTTTATACCTTTATGGAACCCTTGCAATGGCTAGGCATTGTGCTGGGAGCTCTAGGGGATGGATGGTACATTTTAGGAGGGAAACAGATATTTGAATAAATAAGTGAATGAATGGTGGAATAACTCTGTCTACTGGACTTGGGAATTAGTGCTTAGAAAAAGAATGAGCTCTGTTTGATTTGAAAACATCTATATACAGTTTGGTTTGCATCTCCCTGTCTTTCCATACAGCCTTAATCCCCTCATCTTTATCCAAAGGGGTAGTGGGAGGTGGGGTGGGTATAGGGATAGCAATGCTCAGATAGAGGACCATAGGGCAAGAAATGCAGGAGCTACATAATCCCCTCCCTCCAGTGATTTAAAGCATTGAAAATTGTAATAATAGCCAATATTTACTGAACACTTTTTATGTGCCAGACACTTTTCTAAAGGACTTTACATGTTTTAAATTAATTTAATCATTACAACAGCTCTACTAGGTAGAATTTCATTAGCCCAAGAAAGAAACTAAGAAACTAAGGCCAAGGGAAGTTGTATAAGTTGCCTAAAGTTATATGGCAGAAAGTGGCTGAGCTAAAGCTTTGAACCCAGACAGTCTGGATCATAGCGTCTATGCTCTTAACTGCTTATGCCATGCAGCCCCTCTTAATAGTATGTATACAACTGTTTTACAGGAAAATATCATTGAAATGAGGGCGGGGTAGAGCATAAGAACTTAAGGAGGCCAGGGAAAGAGATGGACAGTAACAGAATAAATGCTTTTGCCTTATTTTACTATTTTTCAGTCTTTAAGAGATTGCAGTATGACTTCATTTCCTTGGGCATTTGTAAAATAATTCACCGATTGAAGACGATGAATATTAGTGACCCTGCTTTTTCCGATTTCCTGCACCTGGAAGTTGTGATTTTTAAGGTAAATTTCTTTTCCAAAAAGTCATTAAAGAAGAGGAGTTGATTATGACAATTAAAAAAAAACTAGCCTAAAAAACTATGCATGCACACACACGGACCTAACATTAAATGATAAAATTGAAGCTCTTTTCTACATTATATGAAACCACATAATATATAATCCACAAGATGTTTTGGTAGATTCACTGTTAATTGCCTTGTAGCTTCTGTTGTTACTGTGAAATATATCTTTTTTATTACATTTTCTAATTGTTGCTGGGGACATGATTAATATTTTTGTATATTTTGTATTGGTTGATGTATTTTTTATTTTAAATTCTGCAGCCTTTCTCAGTTCTATTTGCTCTAATAATTTATAGATTCTCTTGGATTATCTATCCTATTATATCTGTGAATAATGGCAGTTTCCTCCTTTCCAATATATATAGCTGTTCTTTTGTTTTTTAACCTTGTCTTACTGTACCACTGTGCTTATTAAGATATTGAGTACAGAGAGAAACAGTAGCAGTGGTAGAGGGTTTCCTTATCTTGCTCCTGAATTTACAAGGGAATTCTACAAAATGAGAATTCAGGACTCTAAATTTTCTTAGAAAAAATCCACAAGTTTTTATATGTTGTATTATTATTCAATTCTTATTAATTCTTAATTTTTGTTATGCTTGCTTCTTTGACCCATGAGTTATTTCTAATTTCCAAACATTTAAAAATCATATTGTGAAATCATTCTTCATCTTATTTTCAGTAAAAAACTTCATCTTGTTTTCTGCTTTATAATGCTTAATGCTTTTGTACCTTCTTGTAATAAGAAGTAAAATTATACACAAGCTGCTCATCCCAATAGATTTTGGTAATATATAGGGTTTTTTCCTATAGGAAAAGTGTGATTTTGATGGAGTGTGATACAATAATGGAGTTATTATTGATTTTATACTTGTGCTTTTTAAAAGTTTTATTTTGATTTAATTCCACCCTAAAGAAAAGTTGTGAGAATATTACAAAAAACTGCCATATAATATTGATGGTGGTAGCACAATATTGTGAATGCAATTAATACACTGAATTGTATGCTTGAAAGTGGTTAAAATGGGAAATTTTGAGTTGTGCATATGTTACTTGAATAAAAATTTTTAAAAAAGAATGTGCATGACAACCTTAGGCTGAGTCAAAGGAGCAGAGTTCATACTGTATGATTATATTATTAAAAAGTTCTAGAACAGCCAAAACTTATCCATGGTGGATAAGATCAGTGTTGTGGAAATAGAAATGGGAATTGACTGGGAAGTGGCATGAAGAAACTTTTGGGTTGAAGATTAGTGTTCACAACTTGATAGTGGTTTGAATTATATAGCTATATGTTAAAACTCATCACTTAAGTGCATTTTTGTATATAACTTTTAACTAAAAATTAATAAGCTGTAAAAATAATGAACTCTCGTTATATGGATTCTGAATAATTTATGGAAAAGTACTGATATCTGAAATGTTTATTGAAATGGACAAAAGGTAAGATGGATTTCTCTGGATAGGAGTATGTATACATATATCTTCGTGATAAAGCAAGTACATTAAAATGTTAATGATAGAATAAATGAAATGGGAAAAAAAATGAATTCCAGTACATACTTTACCCATATTCATCAGTTAACATTTTACCATATTTGCTTTATCATTCTCTTGTCTGTCTTTCTCCACTTGCCATCTCTGAATTAAGATTAATTTGAGACACCATGCCCTTTTACCCCTAAATACTTCAGTGTGTATTTTCTCAAAGTAATAGCTTTCTATTACATAATCTCAGTGCATGTGTCAAAATCAAGAAACTTAACATTGATCCAATATTTTTATCTAGGTTATTTTCTGGTTGCACCAGTTGTCCCAACAGTGTCTTTTATAGCTATTTTCTATTCCTAGTCAGAGATGCAATCCAAGAACACATAATGAATTTAATTGTCTTGTCTCTTCAGCTTTCTTTAATCTGGAAGAGTTCCTCAGTCTTTCTTTGTCATTCATGGCTGACAATTTTAAAGAATACAGAACAGTTACTGTACAGTAAGGATGTCCCTTACTTCAGGTTTGTTTACCATTTCCTTATGATTAGATTTAGATTATGCATTTTGGCAGGAATACATCAGAAGTAATATTGTGTCCTTCTCAGGGTATTATCTCAGAGGCACATGATGTAGAACTGATGTTCACTTTGATTACTTTGCTAAGACTGTGTTTGCTAGATTAATTGACTGTAAATTACCATTTTGCTCTCTGTAGTTAATAAACAATTTTGAGAGAGATATTTTGAGTCTTTGTAAATATCCTGTTTTTCATCAACCTATCTATCATCCACTAGTTTTAGCCTCCATTGATGATTTTTGACTGAATGAATTATCACTATGATGACTGAAAAATGGTTCTTTTCAAACTCCATTGTTTTTTCTACATTTATTAGTTTGTATTCCTCTTTAAGGAAGAGCCTTCTTTCAATTGTTTATTTGTATTAGTATGGACATGTAGATATTTCTTTTATTTAATGAATATCCCATTGCTATCATTATTTACTCTAATATTCAAATTGTCCCAGATTTAACCAGTAGCAGCCCATTCAAACTGGCTCCTGTGTCTCTTATAAATGCTCCCACCATTCTTTGATATGACACTTACTTTGACACTCCCTGACTTCCTTACTTTCAGGCTTATCTTGCACTTCCTTACTTTCAGGCTTATCTTATCCTTTTCATGCCCCATTGACCATTTTTCTATGGAGCCCTAGTACCTTTTAGTGGAGGTTAATATTCAGAAAACAAGACATGGGTATATGGATCTTTATCAGCTGAACATTGTGTTATTGATTTCCATTTAATTGTATTGAGATAGAGAATATGGTTTATATGATATTGGTTATTAAGTATTTGTTGAGGATTGCTTTATGTCCTACAGAACGTGATCAGTTTTTTTTTTTTAATCATTATAAGCTTTATTTTTAGAGAAGTTTTAGATTACAGAAAAGTTATATCAAAAGTATAGTGGTGGGGAGTGGATGTAGCTCAGTGGTTGAGAGCCTGCTTCCCATGTATGAGGTCCTGGGTTCAATCCCCTAAAAAAAAGTATAGGGGATTCCCGTATTACCCCCACCCACAAATACATTTTCCCCTATTATTCACATCTTACATTAATGAGGTACATTTATTAAAATTGATGAACCAAATTGAAGCACTGCTACTAATCACGATCTGTAGTTCATGATTTGCACTTTGTGCTGTACAGTTAGTTTTATATAGGCTTTGACAAACATATAATAAATATCACGTATCCTTCGTTGCAGTATCATACAGAACCATTCTAATGCCCTAAAATGCTCTGTGTTCTCCCTGTTCATCCCTCCCTCTCCCCTCTGAACCTCTCTCTGGTAACCACTATCTTTATATGAATGTTACAAGTTCTTCTGTTACCACATGATAATACCAACAATAACAATAAATCTACATTTGCCCATGGTTACCCTCCCCCACCTCATGTTTGTTCATTACTCAATCTTGAGGAATTTGGGATGATATCCATGCTGACTGTTTCAGATTGAGAGGGGCCTTAGATATTATGGGGCAGGTGGAAGGAACTGTTTTGTTTTCAGTTGTAGATACTCCCTGTTTTTTTGCAATTGGCCTTATCCATCATCATCATTTTATTATTTATCCTGGGCAAGTTTGAAGAACTGGAGAAGAGGTTTTGGCCACAACTCTGCTGAGATTCATGGCTCAACTGGGATATGAACAGTCCAACAATTTCAGTCTCTGAGACGTATATTTAATCAGTATAGTGATAATTATAGGTTCAAATAAAAGGGATAGAAGAATCATGAGTAGGGAGTTATTAATGAGTCCACCTCTGTTATATTGGGGAAATAGATTATAATATATTCCCAAATAGGGCCTGCTGAAGGGGTGTTTGTTTCATGCAGCTGCGTGCCTTGCCTATAGTGTCCAGATGTCCCTAGAGCTCTTGGGAGCTTTTTGCTGAAGTTTTGTTTATTGTGGCAGATGGCAAAATCTTCCTGAGACCTGCATATAGGTAGCCTCTGGAATGACCTCCCAAGTCACTTTGAAATCTCTTAGCCATAAAAACTTTTTAATTTAATGCTTTACCCTTTTGGTCAGGGTCTATTTCCACATGCATCACTGGTTGGAGCTTGATAATAATCCCTTGCTGCCAGGGAGGCTCATCCCCGGGAGTCACGTCCCTCATCAGTGGAGAGGGGGTAGTGAAAGTAGTGACTTTATTTGCTGAGTTTGGCTTACAGAGAGGCCACATTTGAGTAACAAGGAGGTTTTCAGAAGCTAACTCTTAGGCATTAACTATAATTAGGCTAAGTTTCACTTTTACAGGAATAAGGTTCCTGATCACAGCCATTAAGATTGAGGGCTTGGCATATTGGCCTGTTTTCTTTTATTAGATTTTGCCATTTTCTTTGAGAAAGTATCAGGACTCCACAGGATGGGAGTTTAATATTGTTATCTATTTTGTGGGCCTCTGTTGAGAAAACATACCTGTAACAGCACGAAAACATTCATATCGCATAGAAGTATGCTTTACATGCATTTTCCCCATATGTCACCCACTATCGACACCCAGTACTAGTTATGTATCTTTGTCATAGATACTGAAAGAGCATTCTTAAAATTTTATTCTTAAGCACAATCTTTAACCACCCTTGAGTTCACTGAGTTTTACTGTCATCCATTTTATCCTACGGCTTTCCTTTCAGCATCACGTATGGCCCAAACCTTCCCCTTTTAACCCCATTCACATTCACACTTTGGAGCCATTAATTATACTCATATCACCTCTGTCCATTGCCAAACCATGATCATCAAATCAACCATGTTATAAAATCTGCCCAGATTAAGCATCTGCTCACCAATCTCTACTTCCCTTTTATCTCTGGATAAGCTATATTTCTTCCTCTACCTCTGTGTGTCTGCTCAGTATCCTTAGTTTATATCAGTGAGATCATGGAATATTTTTCCGATAGTGAATGAATTACTTCACTCAACATAAGGTCCTCGAGGTTCATCCATCTTTTTTCATGTGTCAGTACTTCATTACTTCTTACAGCTGAATAATATTCCATCATATGGATATACCACATTTTGTTTATCCATTAATCTCTTAAATGGACACTTGGGTTGCTTTCAACTTTTGGCAATTGTGAGTAATGGCATTATGAACATTGGTGTGTATGTATCTGTTCATGTCCCTGCTTTCAGTTTTTCTGGGTATATACCTAGTAGTAGGATTGCTGAGTCATATGGCAATTCTGTACTTAGCTTCCTGAGGAATCACCAAACTGTCTTCCATAGTGCGTGATGAATTTTAATGTGTTTCGTGTGTGCCTGAAAGATTTTGTATTGTCTAATTTTGCATGCAAGTTTCTATATATATATCCATTAAACTTGTTAATCTGGTTGTTTAAATCTTCTATATCCCTACATATTTTTTGTTTGTTTACTAGATCTATCAATTACTAAGAAAGATAGCTTAAACCTTTTCCACTGTGATTGTGGATTTATCAAATTCTTGTAGCTCTGTCACATATTACTTCATATATTTGGGGCTTCGTTGTTATGTGCAACAAAGAATAGATGCATCTTTGATCATTTTTTTTGTTTATTTATCTCTCCCTCCCCCAGATGGTTCTCTCATCTGTCTGCTCATTGTTTGCTTGCCTTCTTCAGGAGGCACCGGGAACCAAACCCAGGATCTCCCACATGAGAAGCATGTGCCCAGCAGCCTGAGCCACAACCGCTTCCCACTGGCTGTGGTGTCTGCTAGATTGTGGCATCTGCTTGTTGCGGCAGGGGTGGCGTATAGCTAGTTGCGGCAGGTGCAGTGTCTGCTCGTCTTCTTTTAGGAGGCACTGGGACTAGAAACCAGGACCTCCTGTGTGGTAGGTGGGTGCCCAGCTGGTTGAGCCACATCTGCTTCCCACATCTTTGCTCATTTTTAGTGACACTTTTTTATCTTTTTGCATTTACAATGTTTTGTTTGTTTAATATAGCTTTACCAGCTTTCCTTTGTTTGGATGCTATTTCTTTCTCCATCCTTTATCTTACTTTGTTTTTCTTTTGTTCAAAGAAATGTTCTCCCAAAAGAAGTGAATGGGTTGATTTGTTTCTGAATTTAGCAGTAGGATTTACAATTAGTAGTAAGGATAAACTTTATGTCTCCAAATCTTATTTTTCTTCACCAACTTTTTTATTTTATAAATTTTCAAACTTACAGGAAAGTTAAAAGTTGTCCTTCACAGAGATATATCAGCTGTTTACATTTTGCTACATATGGTTTATCTCCCTTTTTCTAAATATATATACTTTTTTGCTGAACCATTTGAAAGTAACTTGCAGACATCATGACACTTCAGCTTTAAATATCTCAGCATGTATCTCTTAAGAACAAGGGCATTGCTATTATCATACCCAGAAAAATTTAGTCCATACAGTCCACTGATAAAATACTATTATCGAATATACCATCCATATCAAATTTCCCAGATCGTCTAATAATATCCTTTATAGAAGTTTGTTAGTTTGTTTTGGTTCAAGATCCAGTCAAGGTTCATGCTTTGTATTTAGTTGCCATGCCCCTTAGTTGCCATGTCTTTTAAAATCTAGAATAGCACCCTCCCATCTTTTCTTTTAATCTTTCATGACATTGACATTTCTAATGAGTCTATACAGTTGTCCTGTAGATGCCTGATAGTCTGAACTTATTTGAATGTTTCCACATGATTAGTTAGACATTTTTAGAAAGAAGATATTTTAAGTATGATGTTGTGTCCTTCCTATTGTATCACATTAGGAAGCATATGTTGCCAGTATTTCCCAATCATTATTGCTAATGCTAAGTTTGTTAAATCATGTTTTGTTTTGTTTAAATATATATATATATATATATATATTTTTATTAGAGAAGTTGTAAACTTACAAAGCAGTCATACACAATGTGCAGAATTCCTATACAGCACCCCTCCAGCAACACATTACCTTGTTGTGGAACGTTTGTTACAGATTATGAGGGAACATTCTCAGAATATTACCAATAACTATGGTCTATAGGGTACATTTGGTATATTTTTTTCCACACCCCCCTATTATTCACACAGTACCTTCTTTGACATTAATGCAAGAATATTACAATATTGCTGTTAACTATAGTCCATAAGTTATATTAATTGGATTTTTCCTATGCATCTCTGCATTAGTCTGTCAAAGGACTGCCAATGCAAAGTATTATAAATCTGTTGGCGTTTATAAAGGGTATTTATTTGGGATAAAAGCTTATAGTTACAAGGCCATAAAAACTCAAGGTTGCCTTCTCACCAAAGTCAGTTGTCACGTGTTGAAACAAGACAGTCACTGATCTCTGACTGGTCTCTACCTTCCCTTCTGGGTTTTCTCTTCATCTTGAAGCTCTGTGGGCCCAGCCTCTTGAAGGCTTTATGCTTAAGTGGTCCTGTAGTCCTCTATCTCCTGGAACAGGGCTTGCTTCTTTCTGGGCCTCCTATATCAGTCTTGGTTGTTCTGCTTTCTTCCCAATCTAGTTTGTAAGCTATCGGGCAAAATGTCTTATCTCTCCCCAGGGCTTCAGCTGTTTGAGCCCTCTCCTTTCTGTCACACAGCAGGATAAAAAAATGACAAAGCTCTCTTACTGTGTGTCTGTGTGAATGAGTGTCCATTTGTATCAGACCTACCAAGGGGGCAGGGACTCAACATGAGTCACACCTTACTGACTTGGTCGAATCAAAAAAACCCTCAAAGCAATATTAATAAGTAATCTAATCAAAGGCCCCTCAACTGAATTTAATATAATCAAAGGGTATCACACCCAGAGGAATACATGAGTTCACAAACGTAACCTTTCTCTTTTTGGGATTCATAAATAATCTCAAGCTACCACCATCTCCATTTTCTTACCACCTTGTAATAGTGACGTACCTTTGTTCTAGTTCATAGAAGAACATTCTTGTATTTGTACTATTAACCACAATCCTCATCCAACTCTTAGTTTACAATGTTATTCAGTCCCTAGATTATTCTCTAGCATTCTTTCAGTTGACATGTACATCCCTAGACTACCCATTTCAGCCACAATCCCATTTATAAACCAGCTGTGTTAGTTATATTCTCTATGTTACCACCAACTCTATCTATTTCCACACTTTTACAGTCAAGCTAATTAAAAATTCTACATACGTTAAGCATCAGTACCCCTTCTCAACCCTAATCCTATCTCCTAGTAAACTGTACTCTAGATTTCAAGTGCATGTCTTTATTCTTTGTATTTAGTTTATATTAGTGAGACCATGCAATATTTGTCCTTTTGTGTCTGGCTTATTTCATGCAGCATAATTTCTTCAAGGTTCATCCATATTATTATGTGTTCCAATTTCATTTCTTCCTGGAGCAGCTTAGTATTCCACAGTATGTATATACCACATTTTGCTTAACCATTCACTGGTTGATGGAAACTTGGTTTGTTTCCATCTCTTGGCAATTGTGAATAACGCTGCTCTGAGCATCATTGTGCAAATATCTGTTCATGTCACTGTTTTCAGTTCCTCTAGATATATTCCTAGTAGATGGATTGCCAGCTCATATGGCAGTTCTATATTTAGCTGCCTGAGGAACAGCCAACTTGTCTTCCTCAGAGGCTGCACGATTTTACATTTCCACTAACAATGAGAGGTGTTCCTATTTCTCCACATCCTCTCCACCACTTATTGTTTTTTATTTTTTAAATAATGGCCATTCTCATTTTCACAGTGGGTGGAGATTCACACAATAACCGAAAGATTATTGAATTCCCATCCTGGGGAACTCTGCCACATTCTCTAATGAGACAGCAAGAATCCCCCGAGTACAGGAGTAGTGACTAGTGAAGGAGGAAGGATTATTGATAGGCCCTTGATATTGATGAATGTACTTATGAACCTTTTCTTTTGAAATTGAAACTTAACCTAGTATTATAGGGTACCTAAGAGTTACCTCCTGATAGCCTCCTTGTTACTCAAATGTGGCCTTTCTCTAAGCTGAATTCAGCATATAAATGCATTACCTTCCCCCCAGCATGAGACATGACTCCCAGGGATGAGCCTCCCTGGCACCGAGGGATTACTACCAAGCACCAACTCACAAAGTCAAAAAGACCTTGACAAAAAGGGAGAAAAGGTAAAGAAAAATCAGTTTATATGGCTAAGAGACTTCAACGGAAATGAAAAAAGAGACTTCAAAGGGAGTTGGGAGATCATTACAGAGGTTATGCTTGTGCACGTGTCAGCAGGACCTAACAGACTGCCAAAGTAAAAATTGTCTCAAATAATGGAGACATCCAGACACTATAGGCATGGCAGACAGCTCAGGAGTTTGGTACCCTGGCAGTGGCCTTACTTGGGAACTTATGCTCCCCAATGTGACAGAGTTAGACTCAGGTGTGGTTTCTCTACACAGGGCTCTTCTACCCCTTCTATTTGAACCTATAATTAATGGTAGACTTGATAGGTGTATGTACAAGAGACTTAAATCTTTGGGTTGTCCCTGTGCCAGCTGGGCCCTGAATCTCAACAGAGTTGCAATACCAACTCTCCAGTTCATTGGACTCACCCAGGGCAACTAACAAGGAGATGATGATGGACAATGACCATCTCAAGGACAGAGAGAGTCTGCAACTGCAAGCAAGATAGTCCCATCCATCTGCCCCATGGGATATAAGCTCCCTCTCAATTAGAGTGGAGTGGGCATCACCATCCCAGAATCCTCAAGATTGGAGAATGAACGAAGGACTAGAATAGACTTACTGGTATTCTAGTATAGACTTATTGTGATTCTAGCAATAGAAGAACTTTTGTCATTGATGTGGAGGCAGTGGCCACTAGAGGTTCTGAGGGTGGGGAGAGGGAAAAATAGATGTAATATGGGGACATTTTTGGGACTTGGGAATTGCCCTGAATGACATTGCAATGACAAATACAAGCCATTATATATCTTATCATAACTTACAGAATTGTGCGGGAGAGAGTGTAAACTACAATGTAAACTATAATCCACACTTAGTGGCAATGCTCCAAAATATGTTCACTAGTCGCAACAAATGTACCACACTAATGAAGGTTGTTAATGTGGGAGAATGTGGGAGGGGTTGGGAGCGAGGCATATGGGGATCCCCTATATTTAAAAAGAAAAAAATAATGGCCATTCTATGAGGTGTGAGATGATATCTTATTGTAGTTTGATATCTTATTGTAGTTTGATTTGCTTATATAATGGCCATTCTATGAGGTGTGAGATGGTATCTTATTGTAGTTTTGAACATTTCTATTTCCTCTTTGTAGAACTAAGTCTTTTGCAAATTTTTTAATCCTTAAGTTTTAGATATCATAAAGGTTACATAAAAAATATAGGGGGTTGCTATATACCACACCCCTCCCCTCCCACATGTTACCCCATTAACAACAACTTTCATCAGTATGGTACATTTGTTACAATTGATGAACACATATTGAAGCATTGCTATTAACCATGGTCTATAGTTTACATTATAGTTTACATTTTGCACCGCACAATTTTACAGGTTTTGACAAAATGTATAATGGCTCATATCCATCATTGCAGTGTCATCAAGACAATTCCAATGTCACCAAAATGCCCCATGTTGCACTTATTCTTCCCTCTCCTTCCCCTCAGAACCTTGGTGGCACAGCCTTTATATCAATAATACAAGTTTATCCATTGCTAGAATAATCATAAGTTGACTTCAGTCCATAGTTGCATTCCCCCCTTATGTTTGTTCATCCCTCAATCTTGAGGATTTTAGGATGGTGATGCCCATTCTGTTTCTAATTGAGTGAGGGGTTAGATCCCATGGGGCAGATGGGTGGAACTGTCTTACTTGCAGTAAAAAACTCTCTGTTTTTTTGGGATAGGTGTTGTCCATCATCATTTTGTTAGTTGTCCTGGGTGAGTCCAATGAATTGGAGAGTAGGTGTTGCAACTCTGCTGAGATTCAGAGCTCAATTGGCATATGAGCAGACTGAAGATTTAAATCTCTGGAACATACAGTTAACGAGTGTCTTGCTAATTATAGGTTCATATAAAAGGGGCAGAAGAGCCATGTGTAGGGAAAATATAAATTAATCTAACTCGCTTACTTTGGGGATCATATATTCTAAAGTAAGGCCAACAGACAGGGTGCCGAATTCCTGAGATTGTCCTACCTATAGTGTCTAGATGTTTCCAGAGCCCTCAGGAGCCCCACTGTTTGAGGCACTGTTTACTGTGGCAGTCGTTGAAATTCTGCTGAGACGTGCATAAGTGTAATCTCTGGAATGACCTCTCGACTCACTTTGAAATCTCTTAGCCATAAAAACTCATTTGTACTTGATATTTCCCCTTTTTGGTCAAGGTGTTTTTCTAAATGTATCTCGTGTTGGTGCTTGGTAATAATCCCTCTGTGCCAGGAAGGCTCATCTCCGGGAGTCATGTCCCATGCCAGAAGGAAGGTAATGCATTTATGTGCTGAGTTTTGTTTAGAGAGAGGCCACATTTGAGCAACAAGGAGGCTTTCAGAAGGTAGCTCTTAAGCAATATATAATACAAGCCCATGTTTCAATTTCAAAGAAAAGTTTCATAAATTCAACCATCAATTTCAATGGCATGGCATAATGGTCTGTTCTCCTTTGCTAGGCACTACTCTTGTACTAGGGGTATTCTGCCGCTCTATTAGCGAATATAACAGGACTTCCCAGGATGGAAATTCAGTATTCTTTCAATTATTGAATGGGTCTCCACCCACCGAGACAATGCCCCATGACAACTTAAACATATTCATATGCCAAAGAGGCATGCTCCAAGTGTACCTCTCCCCACACATCTTCCCATCACTGACACCCTGTACCAGTGATCTTCTCCTGCCAAAGTTAGTACCCTTCTGCGATCCAAAACCTCCCCCCAAACAAAGCAAAAAATATAAACTAATAAAAATAATAGGAAAATAAAATAATAAGCAAATAAAATACAAAAATAAAAAAATGAATTTTTAAAATGAAAATAATTTTAAAAATTAAAAAAAATTTTATTGCGTCTTTCATCACCAGATGTTATCTTTTATGTACAGTGACAATTTCTTCCTTATGTTCCCCCAGTGTCTTATTTTTTTTCTTTATTTTGAAAGAAGCCTTAGGTTACAGAAAAGACACTTAGAAATATAGGGGATTCCCATATAGCCTATCCCTACCCCTCTCCCACTCTCCCCTATTGATGACATTTTACATGTGTATGGTATATTAGAATTGATGAACAAATATTGAAGCATTGCTGCTAACCATGGTCAACAGTTTACATTATGGTGTACATTTTGCACCATGCAGTTTTCTAGGTTTTGACAAAATTTAAAATGGCCTGTATCCATCATTTCAAGACCATGCAGAACAATTCCAATGCGCTAAAACTACCTTATGTTCCATCTATTTTATTCTTCCCTCCACCTCCCCTCGGAACCTATGGTAGCCACTAAGTTTCAATCTTTGAAGAATAAGTTTCATAGTTATATGCAATAATTTTGAGGGCTTGACATATTGGTCTGTTTTCTTTCATTAAGCATTTCCTATGTTCTTAAAAGATTCTTGCTCCTGTAATGGAGAACATAGCAAATCTCCCTACGATGGGAGTTTAATATGTTCTTGTTTATTGTGTGGGTCTCCACCCACTGAGATAACACACTATGACAAGATGAATACTTTTATATTCCCTAGAATGATGACCCAGGTGCACCCTATCCCGCATATCCCCCCATACCCAATGTCCTGACACAGTAACCCTCTTCTGCCATATTTGCCAAAAAAACTTTCCCACCACTGTAGTTTTAACCACAGACCTACAAATCCCCAGAGTTCACCTGTTCCTTCCTCCGGCTCTCCTCCTAGTTCCACGGATAGTCCAACCCAACTACTCCTCACATTCCAGCACCATTGAACCCAATCACATCATGACACCACTATCACCCCCATCCACTGCCCAACCACCCCCTTCACCTTATCATAGATTTTGCCCATATTGAGAAAAATCTCACCACCCTCTACTCCCTTTCTATCTCCTGATGACATATCTTCCAGACTTTAGCTCTGTGAGTGTGCTCAATTTGCTTGTCATATCAGTAAGGTCATGTTATATTTGTCCTTAAATAACTGGCTTGTTTTATACAACATAAGGTCTTCAAGATTCATCCATGTTGTCCCATGTGTTAATACTGCATTCCTTCTTACAGCTGACTAATATTCCATTGTATGTCTATACCACAATTTGCTTATCTTTTCATCTTTTGATGCATAATTGGTTTGCTTCCAACTTTTGGCAATAGTGAATAATGCCGCTTTGAACATTGGTGAGTATATATCTGTTCATGTCTCTGCTTCAGTTTTTCTGGGTATATACCCAGAAGTGGAATTGCTGGATCATATGGCAGTTCTATAGTAAGCAGCCTGAGGAACTGCCAATCTGTCCTCCACAATAGCTGCACCATTCTGCATTCCCACCAGCAGTGGATAAGGGTTCCCTTTCCTCCGTAACCTCTCCAACACTTGTAGTTCTTTGGGGTTTTTTTCTAATAGCTGCCAGTCTAATAGGTGTAAGATGGTATCTCATTTTAGGTTTGATTTATATTTCTCTAATAGCTAGTGTATTAGTCAGCCAAAGGAGTGCTGATGCAAAATACCAGAAATCGGTTGGTTTTTATAAAGGGTATTTATTTGGGGTAGAAGCTTACAGTCACCAGGCTATAAAACATAAATTGCTTTCCTCACCAAAGTTTATTCCCTTGTGTTGGAGCGAGATGGCTGCCTATGTCTGCGAGGATTCAGGCTTCCTGGGTTTCTCTCCTTCTGGGGCTCCGTTTCTCTCAGGGCTCAGCTCCTCTGTTTCCTCCACAAGGCCAGCTGTAGACTATGCGTCTCTCTAGCCTTTGCCTCTCTCCACAAGGCCAGCTGTGAACTGTCAGGCGAATGGCTCGTCTCTTTTACTGGGGCCTTCTCTCCTTCCTCATGACCAAGCTCCTTTGTGTGCTTACTACCCCGAGCTCCAGCATTAAAACAGCTTCAGAACTCCAAATCGAAAACTCCAAATCTGTCCTTTGCCATGTCTTTTATCTTTGATTCCCTACCCACCAAGGGGTGGGGCTCAATGCCCTACTGACGTGACTCAATCAAAGCCCTAATCATAACTTAATCATGCCCAGATGAACAGACCAGTTTACAAGCATAATCCAATATCTATTTTTGGAATTCATAACTATATCAAACTGCCAAACTGTTACAGGTAGTGATGGTAAGCATCTTTTCATGTGCTTTTTAGCCATTTGTATTTCTTCTTTGGAGAAGTTTCTATTCAAGTCTCTTGGCCATTTTTTAAAAATTTTATTTTGAAGAAGCTTTAGATTACATAAATGTTACATTGAAAATATAGGTGGATTTCCATATACCCCAACCCTCCCCCTCTCCCTCATTCCCCCATTAACAACAGCTTTCGTTAGTTTGGTACATTTGTTACAATTGATGAACACATATTGAAGAATTGCTACTAACCATGGTCTATAGTTTACATTATAGTTTACATGTTGCACCATGAAATTTTATAGGTTTTGACAGAATGTATAATGGCCTTTATCCTTCATTGCTATGTCATGCAGGACCTTTCAAATGCCCCATGTTGCACCAATTATTCCCACTCCCTCCCCTCAGAACCTCTGGTGACCACTCCCTTTATGTCATTGTTACAAGTTCTTCTATTGCTAGAATAAGAATGTCTACTTTAGCCCATAGTTGCACTCCCCTCTTATGTTTGTTCATTCCTCAGTCTTAAGGATTTTAGGATAGTGATGCCCGCACTTTTTTTTGGATTGAGACTCTTGCCCATTTTTTTTGTTTGTTTTCTTTCTTATTTTTAGTTTTATCTTTTTTTCTTGCCTATTTTTTAAATGGGTTGGTTGTCTTTTTATTTTTGAGATGTAGGATTTCTTTATATATGCTAGGTACTAGGCCCTTATTGGATAAATGATTACCAAATATTTTCTCCCATTGTGTAGGCTGCCTTTTCACTTTCTTGACAAACTCTTTTGAAGCACAAAAACTTAATTTTGAGAAGGTCTCATTTATCTATTTTATCTTTTGTAGCTCATGCTTTGGGTGTAAATTTTATGAAACCATTTCAGACTACAAGATCTCCTAGATGCTTCCCTACATTATCTTCTAGGAGTTTTATTGTCTTGGCTCTTCTATTTAGGTCTTTGATCTATCTTGAGTTAATTTTTGTATAGGGTGTGAGATTGTGATCCTCTCTCATTTTGTTGGATATAGATATGCAGTTCTCCAAACACCATTTGTTGAGGAGGCCATTTTGTCCCAGGTGAATGGGCTTGGTGGCCTTGTCAAATACCAGTTGACTGTATATGCAAGGATCTTTGTCTGAACTCTCAATTCGCTTCCATTGATCAGTATGTCTATCCTTGTGCCAATACCATGCAGTTTTTGTCACTGTAGATTTGTAGTATGCTTTAAAGTTACTTAGTGTGATTCTTCCAATTTCATTTTTCTTTTTCAATAGGTTTTTGGCCATTTGGGGTCCCTTGCCCTTCCAAATAAATTTCATAATTAGCTTTTCCAATTCAATTTAAAAAATGCTGTTGTATGTTTATTGGGATTGCGTTAAATCTGCAAATCAATTTGGGTAGGACAGACACCTTAATGATGTTTAGTCTTCCAATCCATGAACATGGAATATTCTTCCATTTATTTAGGTCTTCTTTGATTTCCTTTAACAATGTTTTGTAGTTTTCTATGTATATGTCTGTTACATCTTTATTTAAGTTTATTCCTAGGTATTTGATTCTTTTTTTTTTTTTTTTTTTTTGAGGTTTAGGGGCAGGGGATTGAATCTAGGACCTCATATGTGAGAAGCTGACACTCAACCACTGAGCCACATCAGCTCCCTTGAGTTGGTTTTTTCATTTGTTTGCTTTTTGTTTGTTTGTTGTTTTTTTTTTTTTCAATTTTAGGAGGCACCAGGAATAGAACCCAGGACCTCCCATGTGGGAAGCGGGCACTCAGCTGCTTGAGCCACATCCGCTTCTAGTATTTGATTCCTTTTTAAAAATTGAATTTAAGACTCAGGTATTTTAATCTGGATAAAGACCTAAAATATTTTTTTAAAAGATTTATTTATTTCTCCCCTTCCCCATTGTTTTTTGCACTCGCTCTCTGCTCTCTGTGTGTTCTTTCTGGGTCTGCTTGTCTTCTCTTTTGGTGGCACTGGGAACTGATCCTGGGACCTTCCAAAGTGGAGAGAGGCTGCTCAACTTCTTGCACCACCTCAGCTCCCTGATTTGCTGTGTCCATCATTGTCTTTCTTCTGTGTCTTTTTTTGTTGCATCATCTTTCTGCACCAGCATTCCTGCACGGGTCAGCACTCCGCGTGGGCCGGCACACCTGTGTGGGCTAGCACTCTGCATGGGCCAGCACTCCGTGTGGGCCAGCTCTCCACTCAGGCCAGCTTGCTGCACGGGCCACCTTGCTTTTCACCAGGAGGCCCCGGGAACCAAACCCTGGACCTCCTTTCTATATGGTAGATGGGAGCCCAATCACTTAAGCTATATCCATTTCCCCAGAATTTGATTCTTTTAGTTGCTTTTGTAAATGGAGTTTTTTAATTGATTTTCTCCTCAGATTACTCATTATTGGTTTACAGAAATACTACTGACTTTTGCATGTTGATCGTTTATCCTGCCATTTTATTGAACTCATCAGCTTTAGAACCCTTGTTGTAGATTTCTCAGGGCTTTGTATGTATAGGATCATAAAATCTGAAAATAGTGAAATTTATACTTCTTCCTTTCCAATTTGGAGGCCTTTTATACATTTTCTTGCCTAAGTGCTCAAGCAAGTACTTCTTTTTTTATTATTATATTTTTAATAAGATACTTAGATTACATAAATGTTACACAAAAAAATATAGGGATTCCCATATGCCCCACTCCCCACACCTCCCACACCCTCCCACATAAACAACATCATTCATTAGTATGGCACATTCATTGCAATTAATAAATGCATCCTGGAGCATTGCCACTGAGCATGGACCATTGTTCACATTGTAGTTTACACTCTCTCCCACACAATTCCGCAGGTTACGGGAAGATATAAAATGGCCTGTATCTGTCATTGCAATGTCCCAAGTCCCGAAAAGGCCCCCATATTACACCTGTTTTTCCCTTTCCCTGCCCCTAGAGCCTCCAGTAGCCACTGCTTCCACATCAATGTTGTAATTTCTTCCACTGCTAGAAACACAATAAGTCTATAGTAGAATACCAGTAAGTCCACTCTAGACCATAGTTCATTCCCCAATCCTGAGGATTTCTGGGATGGTGCTATCCACTCCACCTCTAATTGAGAGGGGGCTTCAATCCCATACAACCAATGGATGGGACTCTCTTGCTTGCAGTTGTAGGCTCTCTCATTTCCTTGGTATGGTGGTTGTCAATCTTCACCTACTTGTTAGTTGTTAGTTGTTCTGGGTGAGTCCAATGAACTGGAGATTAAGTGTTGCAACTCCGCTGAGGCTCAGGGCCCAGCTGGCACATGGACATCCCAAAGATTCCAGACTCTTGTATGTACACCTACAAACCCTAGCACCAAGTATAGGTTTAAATAGAAGGGACAGATGAGCCATGTGTAGGGAAACCATAACTGAGTCCTACTCTGTCACTCTCAGGAGCACAAACTCCAAAGTAGGGCCCATTGGCAAGGCTTTAAACTCTGGAGCTATCTGCCCTGACCATAGGACCTGGGTTTCTCCAGAGCCCTCAGGAGCCCCACTATTTGGAGTGATAGCCACTTTGGAAGTATATGAGATCCTGCTGAGATGTGCGTAAGCGTTACCTCTGGGATGACCTCCTGACTCACTTTGAAATCTCTTAGCCATATAAGCTCATTTGTCTTTACCTTTTCCCCCTTTTATTCGAGGTCTTTTTCCAGTTGCATTGCTAGTTGGTGCTTGGTAGTAATCCTTCAGTGCCAGAGAGGCTTATCCCCAGGAGTCATGTCCCATGCTGGGGGGAAAGTAATGCACTTATATGTTGAGTTTGGCTTAGAGAGAGGTCACGTTTGAGCAACAAGGAGGCTCTCAGGAGGCAACTTTTAGGCATCCCACAACACTAGGCTAAATTTCAATTTCAAGAGCAAAAGCTCACAAGCATATTCTCAAAATGAAGGGTCCATCAATGGACCATCCTCCTTCACCAGTCATTGCCCTTGCACTTGGGGGACTGTTGCTGCTCCATTATAGAATGTAGCAGAGTTCTCCAGTATGGGAATTCAATATTCTCTTAGTTATTGTGTGAATCTCCACCCACTGTGACTATGCCCAGTGAACATTTGAACACATTTATATACCTTATATGTATGCCAATGTGAACTTCCTCCCATGTATCCCCCATCACTGACACCCCACACCAATGATCCTCCCCTGCCCCAGTTGTAACCCTTCTGTGATCCAATGCTTCTTCAAAAATGAAGCCAATAAAATAGCCAAATATAATTAATAGTAAACTGAAATAATAATGATAGGTTTAAATATAAGTAATAAAATACATAAACATTTTTTAAAACTACAAATAAAATTAAAAGATTGGGATATTAAAAATAATCAAAAATATTTTTAAAAATTTTTTTACATTTCGCCTTTCATCACTGTAATATCTGTTGTCCTCTATGTAGAGTGACATTTTCTTCCATTTATTCCCCAGTGTCTTACTTGTTTTCATTTTGTTTTCAAAGAAGTTTTAGGTCACAGTAAAGTCACGTACAGAGTACAGCGGACTCCCATATACCCAACACCCTCCCCCTTTTCCCCCTTCCCATATTAATACCTTTTTATATGTGGATGGTACCTTTGTTACAACTGATATACAAATAGTGAAACATAGCTTACTAATCATGGTCAATGGTTTACATTATGGTTTACATTTTAGACCATAAACTTTTATAAATTTTGATGACATTTAACATGGCCTGTGTCAATCATTGCAAGATCATTTAGAACACTTCCATTGCCCACTAAATACCCCCGTTCCATCTATTCTGTTCCTCTTTCTCCCTCCCCTCAGGGTCCTCGGCAACCCCCCAGCTTCACTCCTTGGATGACAAGATTCATAGTTACTTGCAACAACACTGAGGTATTGACACACTGGTTGGTTCTCCCCTATTAGGAACCACCCATGCTCTTAAGAGACTCCCACCCCTCTGTTTGTGAACATAACGGTCCTCCCAGGATGGGAGTTCAACTCCTTCCTGTTGAGCAAGTACTTCTAACACAATGTTAAATTAGAGTGGTGACAGTGGACATCCTTGTCATGTTCCAGATCTTAGAGGGAAAGCCTTAACATTTCATCATTGAAATTGATGTTACTTGTGGGTTTTTCATATATATCCTTAATAATGTTGAGGAAGTTTCCTTCTATTCCTATCTTTTGAAGTGTTTTTTTAATCAAGAAAGGATGTTAAATCTTGTCAAATGCTTTTTCTGCATCAAGAGATGATAATGTGATTTTTTTCTTTTGATCTGCTTATGTGGTAATTACATTGATTTTTCTTATGTTGAACCATCTTTGCATACCAAGGATGAAACCCACTTGATCATAGTGTATAATTCGTTTGATGTGTTGTTGCATACGATTAGCAAGTATTATGTAGAGGATTTTAGCATCCAGGTTCATTAGAGAGATTGGTCTGTAGTTTTCTTTTCTTGTAGCATCTTTATGTAGCTTTGTTATTAGGGTGATGCTGACATCATAGAATAAGTTAGGCAGTGTACCCACCACTTCTATTTTTTGGAAGAATTTAAGCAAGATTGGTATTCTTTCTGCAATTATTGGTTGAATTCACCTGTGACGCCATCTGGTCCTGGGCTCTTAGTTGTTTTGATTTTTTTTTCCCCCAAAAAGAGGTTTATTTTTTAAAACATCACATTTGTTATTTCTATATTCTCAGTGAATATGGCATTTAATATTTTTTTTGGCAGTGAGCGCAGATGTGGTGGCTGGTGTGGGGTTGAGTCAGTTGCGAGACCGAAGCTGCTGACCTGTCTGGCGCCTGGCCCAGCAGTGCCAGGGTGGCAGGCGGAGGTGTCGGGAGCTGGAGCCGGAGCTGGGCCTGGTATTAGAGCGAGTCCAAGCCAGCGCCGTCCCCGCGCCTGCCGGTATACCGCTGCCGCGGGCACACCCTGCTCTGTGCTGTCTCAGATGGCTTCGACCATGGTGAAGCAAGAGCAGATCCTGGTCCTCAACCCGCCCACAAACCTCAAATTCAAATGCCCCTTCACAGGTGTAGTCACCACAAATCTTAAGTTGCAAAATCCATCAGATAGAAAAGTATGTTTCAAAGTGAAGACTACAGCACCTCTTTGGTACTGTGTGAGGCCCAAGTGGAATTATTATTACTATTTTTTAACATTCACTAGGCAATTCTCTGTGTCTGTTTCCTGCCCTCTCTTCTCATCCTTCTTCTCCAGTCTTCACCGGGATTCGATCCTGGGGACCTCCGATGTGGGAGAGATGCGTTCTGCCACCCGCGCCACCTCAGTTTCTGGTTTTTGGCGCGTCTTGTCTTGGCTCTCCTCTGTGTCTCTTTCCTGTTACGTCATCATCCTGCTGTGTGGCTCAGTGGGGCCTGGCATGCCCCCGCGTGCACCTTCTATATATTTTTTTATTTTACCAGGAGGTCCTGGTGATCGAACCCAGGTCTCTCCATATGGCAGACGGACGCCCAACCATTTGAGCCACGTCCATGCCCAACAGTGGAATTGATCCGGGGTCGACTGTGACCATTTCAGTCATGCTGCAGCTTTTTGACTATGATCCAAATGAGAAGAGTAAACACAAGTTCATAGTACAGACAATTTTTGCTCCACCAAACACTTCAGGTATGGAAGCTGTGTGGAAAGAGGCAAAACCTGATGAATTAATGGCTTCTAAATTGAGATGTGTATTTGAAATGCCCAATGAAAATGATAAGTTAGGTATAACTTCATCAGGGACTGCCACGGCTGTTACTTCATTGAGAAGCATCAACAGCACAGTTGCAACATCTGCCAGTTTTAACATGAAGAATGACCCCAGAGACTCAGTGTGTTCAAACAGGAGAAGCAGAAGAATGGTATGGAACTTAACAAAGCTCTTCCACTGAATGCATCTGAACAAGATGGACCCATGCCAAAAACTCAATAATACTGGAGCGAGAAAACTAATGGAAGAGTGTAAAAGACTGCAGGGAGAAAAGATGAAACTCAGAAGAAAATCGACACCTGAGAGATGAAGGCTTAAGGCTCAGAAAGGTAACACATTCAGATAAACTTGGATCAACCTCAACTGCATCATTCAGAGATAATGTCACCAGTCCTCTTCTTTCACTTCTTGTAATTACTGCCATTTTCATTGGATTCTCTCTAGGGAACTTCATCTTGTAGAGTGAAGCGTGCAGAGTGCTATTTCTTTTTCTTTCTCTTGACCAGAAAAAGATTTGTTTACCTACCATTTCACTGATAGTATGGCCCACAGTGACCATTTTTTGGTGTGTGTTCAGTGTCATATAGGCTTGGCCTTTAATAATCTCTTACAGTTAGAAAACACAATAAAAACAGACTGTTCAGCTAATGGACAAATTGTATATTCCCAGATCACCAATAGCAGATGTCAGTTGCTATTATGAAATTCAGTCCTTTTTGAAATTCATAAATAAAGAATTGTTCTTTCTTTGTGGTTTTAATAAGAGTTCCAGACTTGTTCAGTCTTATAAATGTTATTTTAATAATCCCTTTAAATTTTATCTGTTGCTGTTATCTCTTGAATTCTGATTTATTTAGATTGCCAATCCCACTCATTCAGGAAATACCAAGAGATATTATGTGGGGAAATGGTGCCTCTTACATTGTAAATTTTCTCTTTTACCTTTGCTAATATCATGGCAGAATTTTTCTTATCCCCTGTGAAGCAGTTGTTGACTGAGTTTTTCATCCTTACAATCCTGCTCCATGGTATTTAACATAAAAAAAAACTGTTAACAGAAAAAAATTTTTCCTTTTTTCCTTAACAGAACAATTTTATTGATACATTTTAATAAAGCATAAATCCATTCAAAGTGTAAATCAGTGGTGTTCGGTGTAATCACATACTTGTGTATTCATCACTTCAGTCTATCTTAGAGCACTTTCATTATCCCAATAATAATAATAATAAACAAAAAACAAACAACAAAACTCACACTTTTAAAATCTCTCTATGCTTCCCTTGACATACATAGCTGCTATTCTTTTTCCTTCTCTCTAGTATATTTGTATTTTTATTTTATAAAAACAGTATTTTATATACAATATCTATTGCCCATATTCACTTTTTACATGAGATTTTACTATCTTAGAGTCTCATGTTACAGTTTTTAGCTTTCCTTCTAATAATATACATGTCCTTAGACTTTCCCTTTCAGTCACTGTCATACCCATACAATAGTACTGCTAGTTACAAACATCATGATATTTTTAACCATATCTATTCACTTCCAAAGATTTACAAACAAACTTTTTACCAATTCTGCACAGATTAGCCCTTAGCTTTCCATTCTCTACCCTCCTTCTATTTTCTGGTGACTTATATTCTAATTATTAACTCCATGAGTTTGCACAATATATTTAGTTCATAATAGCACAGTCACAGTATTTTTCCTTTTGTGTCTGGCTTGCTTCAAGATAGGATGCTTTGTTTTGTGAAATGCCTTTTCTATGTCAGTCGAGATGGTCATGGTTAGGGCTTAGGCTTGCAGTGCTCTCACTATGCATGTCTCTATTTTTATGCAGGGACTGCTTGTCATTAACAGAGAAAAGCACACAGCTGTGTTGATTTGTGCCACGGCAGATGCACAATGGGCCTTCTACCTCATTTGACATTTTCCTTCTCCTCAGTCAACTCTCTATCCCATTACTCTTAGTGACTACTACAAACTTCAAGCTCCTACCTAACCTCTCCCCCTTCCCTCAACTCTCAGCAGACAACCTTGACTACTTTATTAAAATAAAAAGGTAGGCCATAAAGTAGAACTACTCCAATATTTTGTCTCCACCTAAAAAGTTATCTCTAGCCACACAGATACCCCATTCCCTCTGTTCCCTAGGAAGTGAAATTCATCTTCCCCCCTCCCTCACCCCCCCCCAGGTCCCAACACAATCCCCTGAGTCCTCTACCAGTGACTTCAGCCTTCCCCTTGCTACTGACTCTTTCTCCTTAGGCTACAATCACTCTCAAGTTTTTCTCATTCTTAAAACAAACAAACAAATAAACCTAAACAAAAAACCAAACAAATACTCCTTTGGCTGAAAACGAAAAGAAAGACATGATTATAACAAAATGAAGTATTCAAAGTCTAAGTTCTTAAAGAGTTGAATACCCCAGGTTGTACTTTTCCCCCTTTTCATTATCTCTTCCACATGTTACAATCTACGTTTTGCTGGAAAATGTTTCAAAGACCCTCCATATTGCCAGATCCAATGGGCATTTCATAGTCTTTATTTTGCTGAACATCTTTGCTGCTTTTAGGGCTGAATACTCACTTCTTAGAACCCTAGCACTTGACAGTACTCATCCAGTCCTACCTCTACCTCCCTGATTTGTTCCCTCTTAGATTCTGCTTTCATTAGTATCTCATCAGTTAAGGGATATATTTAAGGTAAAATCATGACTCCCACACAAATATAAAATGAACTCATGTCAAAGATTTTATTTAAATAATTATTTAATAGGGAACTGATACAATATTACAATTGGTTCAAAGGAACATTCAAAGCACAATCTATCTATATTTAAAGGAATGCAGAAAAAAAAAAAGAAAAAAAAATGTGGTGTGTTACACTGATTGATTTTCTTGTGGTAAACCACCCTTGCATGCCTGAGCTAAAACCCACTTGATCATGATGAATAATTCTTTTAATATGTTATTGGATTTGATTAGTGAGTATTTTGTTGAGGATTTTTGCATCCATATTCATTGTGGAAATGGGTTTGTAATTTTCTTTTTTCATAATATCTTTAACTAGCTTTGATATTAGGGGGATGTTGCCTTTATAGGAGTTTGGTGGCATTCTTTCTTGTTCAATGTTTTTGAAGAGTTTGTGTAAGATTGGCATTCAAATCTTCTTTGAATGTTTTCTGGAATTCACCTGTGAAGCCATCTGGTCGTGGACTTTTTATTTTGGGGAGCTATTTGATGACTGTTTCAGTCTCTTTCCTTGTGATTGGTTTATTGAGACCTTCTATTTCTTTTATGGTCAGTGTAGGTTGTTTGTATATTCCTAGAAATTTTTTTCCTTTTCATCTACATTGTTTAGTTTGTTGGCATACAGATGGTCATACTATCCTCTTATGAAATCTTTTATTTCTATGGGGTCAGTAGTATTGTCTCTACATTCCTTTTTCATTTTATTTATTTACATCTTCTCTCTTTTATCCTTTGTCTGTCTGGTGAAAGGTTTTTCAACTCTATTGACCTTCTTGAAGAACCAACTTTTGGTTTTGTTAATTCTCTCTATTGTTTTTTTTTTGTTATCAATTTCATTTATTTCTGCTCTGATCTTTGTTATTTCATTCTTTCTGCTTGCTTTGGGTATAGTTTCCTGCTCTTTTCCTAGTTTCTAGCTGTGTAGTTAGGTCATTGATTTTTACTCTTCTTCTTTATTAATATAAACATTGAGGCTTATAAATTTCCCTCTTAGCACTGCCTTCACTGTATCCCATAGGTTCTGATATGTTTTGTTCTAGTTTTCATTTGTCTTGAGAGATTTATTGATTTCTCTTGCAATTTCTTCTTTGACCCACGGATTATTTAAGAGTGTGTTGTTTAATCTCCATATATTTGTGTATTTTCACTTTTTGTGCCTGTTGATTTCCAACTTTATTCCATTATGATCAGAGAAAGTGCTTTGTATAATTTCGGTCTTGTTAAATTTATTGAGATCTGCTTCATGACCCAACATATTGTTTATTCTGGTATAAGATACATGAGCACTTGAGAAGAATGTATATCTTGCTGTTTTGAGATGCAGTGTTCTGTATATATCTATTAGATTTAATCCTTTTATCATATTATTCAAGCTCTCTGTTTATTTATTGATCTTCTGTTTAGATGTCCTATCCATTTATAAGAATGGTGTATTGAAGTTTCCAAATATTATTGTAGAACCATCTATTTTTCCCTTCAGTTTTTGCCTCATGTAATTTGTGGCCTCAGGTTAGGTGCATATACATTTATGGTTGTTATTTTAATAATATATAATGTCCTTCCTTGTTTGTAATAACAGTTTTGATTTTAATGTCTGTTTCATCTGATGTAAGTATAGCTCTACCAGCTATTTTTTTTTTTACTTCATTCATGGAATATCAGATTGGCTCTCATTTAACTACTCTGAATTTTTAAGCTCCTTTTCATCTTTTTCTTGCCATTTCTGCCTTGCTGATTGCCTATTAAGAGTTGAGGATGCAGTTGGTATTGTAAGCACTTGTGGCTGAAGCTGCCTGTATTGCTCCAGGGACCAATGATGCTTCTCCCATTTTCTTCCATGCCAGGGGTTAGAGACAGACATAACTGTGTGCAGTAATCCAAGACATGTAGACCAAGCCCCTCTATAGTTGCATGGAGAGTCTGATGAAGATTGATGCCTCTTCCTCCCTTGACTGAAGCAGGGATGGTGCCTCAGTATGCCCAACAATCTAGTCCATTCAGGCTGAAAGTGCCTGCAGTTACCCAGAGAAGCTGGGGAAACACTGTCCCAACCTATCCATCCTGTCAGGGTGTGGGGATGGAGCCATGTGTGCCCAACAGTGCAGCCCATGATGGCAGAAAATGCCTGCAGTTGTACAGAAAGCCTGAGGAAACACACCCCCACTATCCTACCAGGGGGTGGGGATGGAGTCACAAGTGTCCAACAGTCCAATATGTGTGGGCCAAAAGTGCCTGCAGTTGTCTAGAGAGGCTGAGGAAACAACTCCTCTCCTATCTTATTTAGGGAAGGGGATGGAGCCACAAGTATCTGACTGTCCAGTCCATGTGGACTGAAAACTACTATGGTTGCCTGGAGATGCTAGTGCATGTCTCTCCAGCTTCCTCCCTGCCGAAGGGGCGCTGGAGCCTAGGCTAGGGCTGCAGTCTGACCTGGGTGGTAAGAAGTGGGTCCCTACTGTCACTGTGATTTTCAGTTAAATCCTCTTCCCCTTATGCTGGGGGCAGAGTTGGAAGCTGTCAGCCTCTTTCCAACTTGGACAAGTTCAAACTTTAGCTGTTATTAGGATTAGACTTGAACTAGCTGGATTTACTAATCAGTAGCTGAAGTCAGTGCTCGACTGTCTCTTCCTCCTCCATTTTTGGGAAACTTAGCTTCCAATTCTTGCCAGGAAACAGCTCCCAAGCTGGCTTGTGCTGCTAGCAGGGCATGGGCACCAACCTCTGCAGCATGGATTGCTCTACTCATGAATCTTCACTGCAGATGGGCAGTGTCTTCCTTCCTTTCTTCCAAGGATGTTGCAGGATGCTCTTCTGGTCTCCTGGGCCCCCCAAACAGGTGCTTTTGATAGCTCTGGGTGATTACTAACTACACTGTGGCATGAGCTGAAACTTGGAGCTCCTTAACTTTGCCACCATCTTAAGCTTGATAACTTTTTAAAGCTGCCTCCATCCTTTTGCTTTCAGCCTTTCTGGGTCTTTATATTCTTGTGAACAATGTATTTTTTAAAAAACCGATATTGCAAACTCTTCTTTTAAATGTAAAGTTCAGTACATTGTATCTCCTTATTGCCCTCTTTGACAAAACAAAGAAAGCACATTTGTCATGCATAATTCAATGGCTGTTTAAATCTTTAAGAATTCCTGGCTATAGAAATAGAGAGGCAACTATCAGAAGAAATGGTTAACAGAATTGAAACTGCTTGTCTTTGGGTAGTTGGATTCTGTGGTGGTGGAGTGGTTAATATTGGAGATTGCTGGGGTTTTTTTTTTTCTTTTTTTTTGTTGTTGTTATTCAACCAGTATTGTTTTCCGATATCTTGAAATATATATATTTATTTGGTAAAAATCAACATAAAAATAATGAAAGAATCCCCAGAGAGGCTGTCTGCCACTTAGGAAAAGCAAACTCTAAGGATTTCAGTACCTACTGCCATTGCATGAAATTTTTATTGGTCTTGGTTCTAACCATTTCAGTGTATTGTGGGAATCTGATCAGAAAGAGAAGACCAGAAACTATCCAGTGTCCACACAATGGAAGATCAGTATATCTGCACCTTCTTAATATGGTACTTCCAGGATGTACATTGCTTGTTTACAAAAGGTACTCAGCATTTTGTCTCTCCCCTTCCCACTCCCTTATTTGTAAGAGTGATATCCTAAACTCAAGGTCACTAAAATGCAGACTGACTTACAACCTTATATGATGATGCAAAAAAAAAACATAGTTGTTCAGTTATTCGATATGTTCCAACATTTTGGAGTTTGGGAAGATATGTCTGAGATTTATTTATTTATTTATTTATTTATTTATTTATTTGCAAACATGTCAACTGAAGAGGGAACTAGGGTGCCAAATTGAGGCACAAATTCCCTGCACTGCTATTCTAAGCCCATTTAGACTCTTGTATATTGATTCAAGTAATTTCTCCTTACTTTATAACTCACTTTTTTCCCAGGTGGTACTGTTTTCCATTTGCCTACAACATTATCCATGTAAATTACCAGACTGATATTAAATGGCCTTGATTAACTCCTAGAACAGGTTGCAACTAACTCAGATGTGATTACAGACCTGGATCCAATATAACAATTACCCTCATTCATTTGTTCATTTGTCACATATTTTCTGAATACCACTCTGACATGTACTTTATTACTTGACCTAAAGACTCAGCTATTGCTCCCCATGGAACTCATAGTGTATTGCATTTTAATGTTAAGAGATATGTATTATACACTGTAGGCTGAGCAAACTGTCCAATTCACTGCAACAAGTTATTAATAAGACACTGTAAAGGACCTTCGGTAGTTCCCAATGCAAACTCAAAAAGTGTCCAAACATCCATCTCTTGATTATTTTAAGCCAGTTAAATTCAAGAGACTGCTAGGTATTGTAGTAACTTCTAGATCCCAATAACTCATGTATCTTTGCTTTTTTTTTTTTAGTAACTTTTAAATTTTAACATAATTTCAGACTTATAGAAAAGTTGCAAGAATTATCAAAACAACTCCCATATACTCTTGATCTAGATTTGTGAACATTTTGCTACATTTTCTTTAGAATTCTCCCCCTTTCTCTCTCACACTCTCTATTATATAGATAGATATAGATACAAATACATACACATATACATATGTATATATTTTTCTGAACCATTTGAAATTAAGTTGCCTCATAACCCCTAAATACTTCATAGCTGCCATGTCTGTTTTAGTTTGCTTTAATCTGAAAGAGTTTTGTAGTCTTTTTTTTTTCTTTCTTGGCCTTGATATTTTTGAAGATAAGACAGTTATTTTATTGATTGTCTTTCAATTTTGGTTTCCTCATGATTAGATTTAACTTATGCACTTTTGGCAGGAATACCAGTGAAATGATGTTTGTCCTTCTCAGTGTATTATATGAGGAGGTACATGGTGTCACTCTGTTCTGTAGCTTTACCTTTTAATTTCTTGTCACAGAATGCTGTTCAGGAGGTTTCAGAATATAAGATTTTGATGCTTTTTAATGACTTATTGGATAGCAAGGCAGGTTCTTTTACTTTCCCCTTAGAGAATAGTTACATTTTTGGACAGAGGTGGAATTATGGTTTATAATTAGCACCATATTCTCTGTCTAGATTACCTGGTTGCAGATATGCTCAGCATTACAGGAGTTCTTATGTCTATTCTACCATGATGTTCTCCTGTCCCAAAGCATTTAGCAGCGCATACTGCTAACTAGCCTTGCTAGTTTTCTGTCTTCGGTCTCTCTCTCAGAAGAGTTTTCTCAGCCGCTTCATGTCTCCTTAGGCACCTTTCTCTGTGAGCATGGCCACTTGTTTTCCCTCTCATTATATGAGAACTTACCATACTGCATTAGATTGATAAGTTTTAAAAGGAAAATATGATATGACCAAGTTCCTTTCCTGGTAATCTTACTTCCTGACATGTTATCATTTCATCTAGGGCTTTTGTCTCTTTTGAGAAGTGGGCTCGATTTTTTTGTATGGGTTCTAAATTAGTTTTCTATTGCTGCTGTAACAGCATTACTACAAACTTAGGGGCTTAAAATAACATACGTTTATTATTTTACAGTTCTGTAGACCAGAAGTCTGGTATGCGCTTCACCAGACTAAAATCAAGGTGTCAGCAGGATGGCTGTCAGGTGAGGGCTGTTTCCAGCTTCTAGAGCAGCGGTTCTTAACAAGGGGTCCATGGGCTTGAATTGAAATTCAAAAAAACATTGTTCTCGTGGGGACCTGTTGGTATGCGTGAGATATATTTATTAAATAATACACAGTATAATGTAGACTTAGTAAGGGGTCTGTTTTTTTCACCTGATTGGCAAAACGGTCCATGAAACAAAAAAGGTTAAGAACCCGTGTTCTAGAGGCTAGTGTATTCCTTGGTCATGACCCTTTCTTTATCTTCAAAGCTAGCAATGGCAGGTCAAGCCTCTCTCATGTTTCAAGTATCTCTTTTTTTCTCTTGTCATCAGGCATGAATCTGACTCAGCAGGGGAAAGTTCCTCTGTTTTTAAGGACTCATGCAATTAGATTGCACCCATTGAGATAATCCAGAAGAATCTCCCCATCTCAAGGTCCTTAACTTAATCACCTCTGCAAAATTAATTTTGTCATGTAAAGTAATATATTCACAGGTTCTGGGAATTAGAGTGAGGACATCTTTGGGGGAAGGGAGCCATTATTTTGCCTACCAAGGATTCCTTTATAGCAGCCAACCATAACCTGACATCCAGTGCATGACCCATCCATTTTCATTCAACCAACAAAAATATATTGAGCATCTATTAAATTCTAGGTATTGTTTTAGATGCCAGGTTTACGAAAATAGATATCTAGCTCACTCAAGAATTTCATAAACTAATTTTGTAAATTCTGTAGATCCTGGCACAGAGTGCTGTAAGGGAATATAAGAGGACATACAACCTAGGGTAGGAAGGGAAGAGGCAGCCTCCTGTGTGAATCAGTGACTGAGCTGAATCTTTAAAAAGGAGTGGATATACTATGTAAGAATGGGTAGAAGGGCAAATAGAGGGAAGAACTTCAGGCAGTGAGGATAGAAGCTTGAGATAGCCTGATCTTTTGGGGCGTTTAGAGGGAGATGGTAGGTAGAACTACAGATTATCTGGTTTTCCTGGAGTGGAGAGATGAACCTATATCAGTAAGTTAAAGCATGAACATGAAGACCTTGTGCACAATGCTAAAAAGGTTCAGGATAGATCTGTGGGAAATGGAAAGTCATTGGAGATTTTAAAGGTGAGTGATATATTCACATATATATTTTATATAGATCATACTAGTGGTCATGTGGAAGATGGTATAGAATAAGATTGGGGTAAGTACATCATTTAAGATGCTCTTGTAATATTCCTGGACAAAACAGATGAGGGCGTGAACTCAGCCAATGGTAGATGGGATGAAACACAGAGGAATAGCTTTGAGAAAGGTTTTTGAAGTAAAATTAGCTTTACTTGGTTATTGATAGTGTATCAGTCAGTGTTCAACAAGTAAAACAGAACCAATAAGAGGTATATATTAAGAAATTTGTTATAAGAAATTGGCATATGTGATTTTGGTGGCTGGCTAGGAAAGTCCAAAATCTGTAGAATAGGCCATGAGGAAGGGCAAGACTGAACTCTTGGACATAGGCCAAAGCTGCAGTCCACAGGCAGAATTTCTTCTTCTGGGAAACCTCACTTTTGCTCTTACAACCTTTTGACTAATTGAATTGGACCCATCCAGATTATTTAAAATAATCTCCTTTATTTAAAATCAACTGATTATAGACTTTAATCATATCTATAGGATGCCTTCACAGCAACACCTAGATCAGTGTTTGATTTAATAATTGGAGACTATAGCCTAGCCAAATGAACACATCAAAAGATCATCACATATGAACCATAGTTAGTGGTAATAGTATGATCATGAGATGGAGACCAAAAGAGACAGAATAATAGGTAATGATTCTCAAGTTTTTAGCTTGAGTATTAGGTGAAATCACTAACTAAGATAAAGAATACAAGAGGAGGAAGCAGGGTTTGAACATTTTAGTAAGAAGGCAAGATGGAAATTAGATCTGAGATGGCAAGAGAGGATACCATCAGCATAAAGGTGATGGATGAAACCAGGGGAATAAATTAGATCATATAGATAGAGATAGAAAAGTGATGGGCCAAAGAGGAAATTCTAGGGACCACCATCATTTAAGGATTATTTAGAAGAAATGAACAAATAAAAGGAGAAATAAGATAAGAAGAGAATAAAAAAGTGTCTGGTTCTCCCTACCTCCCAGTTTTAAGAAATATGATGTGAGCAGCAGTGTCATATTTAGTAGAGGGCTCAGTAAGTTAAGTACTAGAAAATATCCATTATTTTATGAATGAAGTTTATTGGTGAATTTAGCATTAATGGTTTCAGTGTTGTTGTGAGAACAGAAGCCGAATTTCAGTGATGTTGAAGAGTGACCAAATTGAGGCTAGCCAGTAGACTACTTATAGGATATATTTAGATAAGAAGACAATAAAAATTGGATGGTATAAAAAAATTGGATGATAAGAGGACTAAGCACTAAGGGAAGATTTAAAAAATGGTAGAAATGCGAGAAAGTTGATTGCCTAACAAAAAGTAACAAGAAAAGAGAATGAGCCTGGAGAAGGAGGAAAGAAGAGAATTCTTAATAATGGAGAAAGAAGAGCCCTGGTTTTTAGAGGGTGGTGGAGGTACAGAGCTAAGAGAAGCACTTGGTTTTTTCTTTAGAAGGAATTAAAGTAGTGATCCTCAGTGGAGGTAGTACAATCCCTAAGGAGAGGTTTGAAAATTTAATCATCATCATGATTGAGGGCTTCCTGGCATATTGTGAGCAAGATCAGGTTTGCTAGATGTCCTGCAATGTGCAGAACAGTTCTGCACAGAGAAGAATTTTTCTACATCTCATACAAATTTTGATGTTCATATCAGTGAAAAATTGGTTTATAGTGATCTGAACCTTGAGGCAAACTCCATTTTATATACAAACAAAGCAAAGGCAAGCAAGTGTTTTTTCTATAGTTTTAATATACACTGACATTTCCAGGAGTACAACTACCAGTAAAGTAAGCTTTCTTTTGTTCAGAATTTTACCAAGAATATTCATCATTTTGGAAAATCATGTCACCTACTAAAATGCTGCTCTTGATATTTGAGATACCGTTGACATCACATCTGAATCACTCAGCATTTGTAGCTGCCACATTTACAGACATTTTCTGTATATTTCTTTGCATATTTCATTGTCTTTTATTGTTGTCATGTCCCAGCAGTTACATATTGAAATATATTTAATTTCATTATAAATTACTTCCTTTGTATTTCTCTTTCATAGTACAGATACCATTTTTTAAAAAATTTCAACTGTTATTTCAGGGTAGTAAATTAGGTATTAATATATTTAATAAAGAGGGCCAGATAAGATTGAGAAACAGTGCCCCAGAGGGAAGAAAGTAAGAATGGGTAAGAATCTTGATAAATTTTATGTAGAGATGCAGGGATTTGATGGGAATGCATTATGCTTTGTAGTAGAGGTTGCCATAGATAGCCCTGATTGCCAAATCCAGGGAATTGTTTACAGCCCTTATCTTGACCTTTCCATAACATTTAAAATTCTGTCTTCCCTTCTTTTTCATAACACCCTTCTGTCCTAGTTCTCCTCTTATGTATCTGGTCATTCTCACTCTCTTTATCTGTATACTCTCCCTCTGCCTGGATCCAGTCTCAGTCCTCACTTCTGCTTGGCAGTCTCATCCACTGCCTTGAGTTTAATTAGATATGTATGCTGATGACTCCCAATCTGTATCTCCAACAAAAGCTTCTGTGCCAAGCTTCAGACTCATATAGCCAACTGACTAATTTCTATCTGGATGCGTTATTGGCACCTCAAATGAACATGGCTAAAATTGAACTCTTTATTACCCCAAAACCAGCACCACAAACATCTTCCTTATTCTTGTTAGTACTCCCAAGGCAAACATTAAGGCATCATGTCATATTTCTTCTCTCTCTCATCTCTACTGTTCAGTCACCAAATCATAATGATTATTCTTTCAGAATATCTTAAGAAAAGTCCTTTTTCCTCCATTCCCAAAATTCCATCTCATAACTTACATTGGACCCTCACCATTTCTTTCCTAAATGACTATAATAGTTTTCTAACTGATTTCTTGCCTCCACTATTGCCTACTAACTCTTGGCATGGCTTCTAGAATAACTTCTCTAAAATAAATAACTAACCATGTAGTTTCCCTACTTAAAATCCTTTAATGACTTCTTGCTAACTATGGTTAAGTCTAAAATCTTAGAAGATTCTGAAAGATTCTATAAGAACAGTCTCCTACACAAGCTTTGTCTATTGCCACTAATTCCTACTCTCCATCCCAGCTTTACACAACACTTTCCTTGTAGTTTATGTTCCAGTAGGGTTTCTCTGAACCTACTGTGTTGTTTCATGGCCCATGATTTTCTATATTTGGCTCCCTCTAACATCTTTACACCCCTGTCTATATAATGGACTTCATTCTTCAAAGTCTTGCTCAAGTATCATAATCTCAGGAAATTCTACTCTATTCCCTGTCCCTTTCCTTGTAGAAGTAATCACATCCTCTTTGCTATTTCTGTACATGGTATTTGTCTACTGTTGCACATATCAAATAAGACTCAGTAGACAGATATTGACTGGAATTAAATTCTCAGTATAGCAATCTCTCCACATCTGGTTTGATTAGAAATGTAAAAGGGAAATAAAGCACACAACAGACATCCATTAGGATGTTTCTTTGTTTTAGTTTTTTATTGAAATAAATGAATAGTAAAGTACATAAATGTTAAATATAGAACTTGACAAACTTGTATATATATTTATATGCCAGTATAACCACCATCTTGGTCAAAATATAAAACATGCCCGGTAACCCTAGGAAGCTCATTTGAGCCCCCTCACAGTCAATACCCTCCAACGCTAACCAACATTCTGACTTCTGTCACCATTGATAAGTTTAGTTTGTTCTTGCACTTTATATAAATGGCGTCACAGAATATGTGCTCTTTTGTCAGACAGGCTTTTGTTTGTTTGGTTTGTATTTTTTTTTATCTATTTTCATTTTTAAAAAGATATTTAGATTACATAAAAGTTACATAAAATATAGGGTTTCCTTGAAAAAAAATCCAGGACCTTGTAAACATTCAATAAACACTCATGAAGTCATGTAAAAAAAAATATATATATATATATAGGGGATTTCCATATGTTCGGCTCCCCACACCACCCACATTTACCCACATTAACAACATCTTTCATTAGTGTGGTACATTCATTGCAATTGAGGAACACATTTTGGAGCGCTGACACCAAGCATGGATTATAGTTTATATTGTGGTTTACACTCTCTCCCACACAATTTAAGATTAACTCATTTCTATTCTGGCAGCACGTACTGTGTGTCAGGCACTAATCTTGACAAAGAGGACAAAGTGATTATTAAAACAATTACCTGGGCTTGAAGACCACACAGTCTAGTCCTGGAGACAAAATATCCTGTAGGGGAGAAGATAAAGGTAAGCACATGATGCTAGGGAACACAAAGGAAGGGTGGTTAGCCCAGACAGAGAGGGTTCTTGGAAGAGCAAAGTTCAAATTAAACTTAACATGATAAGTGGGAGACAGCCAGGTGAAGAAAGTAGACAGGGTATTTGGTTTTCAGCCACTGTGACTTTTAGGCAACTGTGAAGATATCCATTAGACTGTCATAAATATAAGCAAAGAATACAGACTCTTGGAGGTTATCAGCATATAGATGGGCGTTAGCATGTATATGGGAATTGAAGCTGTGAAAGCATATATTATAAGAAGATAAGGTAGTCAAGAATGGAATTCTAAGGAATACCAACATTGGAACGACAGGCAGAGCATGAAAGGCCAACAAAGAAAACTGAAAAGCTAAAGAAGTGAGCAAAGAAACCAGAGAATAAGCTGTCTTAGAATCTAAGGGAAGAGAATACCTCAAGAAGGAAAGGGTGGTCAACAGTAGCAAAATACTTTGTAAGAAAAGGAAGTACAAGTGATCATTGGTGTCAGAGTCTGAGAGAAGACAAGAACCATTAAATCTTCAAAGGAGATTGTTGGTGAGTTTTATAAGAGCAGATACATTGGGATAGAGGGGTTTGAAAGAAGATTGAAGTGGTTTGAGGAAAGCATGGGTTAAGTGTGAGGAAGTGGGCAAAAAGACAGCTGACAATGCTTTCAAGAAGTTGAGCTGTGCTGTGTAGGAAGAGGGAGAGAGAGCTATAACTGGAGGGGTAACAGAGGTAATGGAGGCTTATTTTTTAGATGAAAAAGCCTTAAGGATATTTAATTGTTGGTGTGAAAGAGCAGACAGAGGGAGAGATTGAGGACAAAGGTGAAAGTGAGTATAATAAATAAATTGAGATGTGAAAGCAGATGGAATCAAGAGCACACAAGGAAGACTATGCCTCAGGAGAGAAGCATAATTCAAGGGAAAAATAGGTGTACAATAAGTTGAGGAATTTCAGTACTCAACTTTCAATGTGGGTAGAACATATACAAAGAACATTAAGGAAATAGGATGGGATGTGAAGCGTGCTGTACACTAACCAGAACTTACAAGAAAAAATATTACACTGAACATTATATAACACATTGCACAAAAAACAGCAGAATACTAATTCATTTTAATGTACACTTGAAAATTTCTCCAGAATAAACCATATGCTAGGTCAAAGAAACACTTCATGAATTTAAAAAGGATGAAATCATACAAAGTTCCTTCTCAAACCACAAAGGAATGAAATTAGAAAACAATGAAAGAAGGAAAATAAAAATATTTAAAAATATGTGGAGGAAAGCAGATGTGGCTGAAGCGATTGAGCTCCCACCTACCACTTGGAAGGTCCCTGATTCAGTTGCCAGTTCCTCCTAAAGACAGTGAGCTGGAGCAGCAAGCTGACACAGCAAGATGATGCAACAAGAGACACAAGAAGAAAAACATGATGAGACACACAACAAAACAGGAAACGGAAGTGTCTCAAGCGATTAGGCACCTCCCTCCCACATCTGAGGTCCCTGGTCCAGTTGCTGTTGCCTCCTAAAGAAAGAAGGAAGACGAATAGACACAACAAGTAAAAACAATGAAGGGGTAGGGAGAAATAAATAAATATATATATATGTGGAAATCAAATAACCCACTCTTAAGTTTCAGAAATGTAAAAGAAGAAATTGGAGAATATTTTGAGATGAATGAAAATAAGAATACAATAAAATACAACTTAAAACACAAAGAGAAAATAGTGCAAAAAAGAATCATATACCATACCTAAACTACATCTGTACCTATGCCTTTAGTCTCCAAGTCTCAGTCCATCCATTACTTTTCATTCCAAACCAGACTTATTAGACATTTGGAGTTTGTGGATAATGCGCTCAGGGCATGGTTCAGCCTGGTCTTTTATCCTCTGACTGTCTTGCAAGCCGAAAGTTCAGGCAAACCTTCTTCAGCCCTTTCTACTATGATTCCTCTGAAAAAAGGTCATATGATGTCCCTTGCATGTTCTTCTAGCCGCCCCTTCAGTCCAATGATTGGTCTGACACTGACCTGAATCCTCTTGAGAAGAGCCTACACGAAGGCGATTTTCTTTCTTTCCTCCTTCTGTGTTATCTTTCTGACATCATGCCTACTGGCATAACATCCCCAGCCATCGCCTCCCTTCCTCGTAGTAATCCTAGCTTGGGACCAGGCAGTAATGTGGGCACTTAAGGGATGGGGCTGATGCATCTTCTGCAGTGAGGTCATATGATGCGAGAATCCAGTGTTCAACCTGGAGGCTTGGGCCCATAGAGCAAGTTTGTTCCTGATGTCACTCCTTTTTCTCTCTCTCTCCCTCTCCCTCTCTCTCTCTCTTTCTCTCTCTCCCTCTCTCTCTCTCTTTCTCTCTCTCTCTCTCTCTCTCTCTCTCTCTCTCTCTCTCCTCTCTCATTGTGGGCGCTGAGTGTGGGCGGTTGTGGGGAGGGCTTGTAGGCTGTGTTTCCTTGGGCTGTGCGAGGACCTGGTGTGAGAATAATCTGGTGCTCCCTTTTGAATATTAAAATTCCCTGTGGCGAATAAGAGAGGAAGGGACATCCTGCCTTTTACAAGAGTCCTTTTAGTCCCTTTGTGTGTCGTTTCATCCCGCGCCTTCAACTGCACCCCGGCATTGACCTCCAGGCCCCAGGATTATCCCTTCCTTTTCTTCCATTCCTGGACTCATGAGCTCTTTGGACTTGGCTGATTTCAGAGTCAGGGCATACTTCTGCCATCCCGTTTATCCACTGCATATCCCGATGGCCACCGCTTCGGTCCGCCGCTTGATATCACTCTGCCCTGAATCCTTTTGAGGAGGGGCTACCTGATGGTGTTTTCTTTCTTTCTTCCAAAGGAAAGGAGGCGTCTCCTTGTGTGTGA
>JAKSZT010054170.1:423162-481714 GCA_026826555.1 Tolypeutes matacus | reverse complement strand
TGTTTGTGGCCATGGGAGTCTGAAAAGCCTTGTGTCCTTCCCCAGGATCTGTTGTGCAAGACAGGCAGGTCTGGCCATCCCGTGCCAGACATGGGGGAGCGCTTTGTGCCCTAATTGGTGAATTCCGGTTACTGGATGTCTCGTGGTCGTTCATGCTGACCATTAAGAGTTATCCTGTGTGGCCTGGCCCACGGTGACCGCAAGCTGAAGCTCAAGGGCTCTGGAGGATGCCCAAGGTGTGGGAAGCCATCTCTTTCTGGAGTAGTCCTGGGATTTAGTAGGCCATTGGGACTCATGGTATATTTTGGGCAGTATAAGTTATTTACCTTTGCCTTCTTCAAAGAGCAGGAGCCCAGACAAATCCGGTTGTCAGAAAGAAGGGGAACGGCCTACTGCCTGAACCTGATCCCTGAGGGGCCTTAAGCCAGGTTCCTGGTCATTTCTTCTTGGGACTTCTGTACTGGGTATCTGGGTTTGCCTCTCACTTACTCCAACAATGATGAGATTCTCTTTTTTTTTTTTTTTCCTCCAAGCTTGGCAGAGGAACAGGGGCTCAGGGTAGGGAGGGCTGGGGAAAATAGTGTGGTTTTTCTTTGGTGGAGCCCCACTGCCACCAAGTGGAAGTTGTTTCTGCCATCAGGACCCAGGCTGGGACAAGTGCTGTGGAAAGCTCAGAAAGACAGGGAAGGAGGTGTGGGCTGGTCTTCCTAAGTAGGTGTCTGAGGGACCGCCTGACTGTTCCTTCCAGCTGTGCTCATCCCTGGGCTTGGCACCCTTCCCCCAGAGCTGAGGAGCAGACTCTGCAATCAGAAACCCCACTAGCTATCCCTGAAGTCTGCCATTTCCAGTTGCCTTTGACAGGGACAGGTCCTAGTCAGCCTCGCGCACGGGACCCCTGAGGACCTCCTGTGGCCGGCGTGGAAGGGGACCTCCTGACAGCGGCTTGGCCTTCGACTGGCCACCCCACTCCTGTCCGGACAAGGGACACCAGAGACAATGCCTTCCTCGCCATCCCTGCAGTACCTGTTGAGTCTCTTCCACCAGGCACAGCCCAATATGGCTGGCCCTGGAGCCAGGTCCTGGGCTGCAGATCCTCGGGCCTGCCGCTTGGTGCTTGGTCCCAGGGCCTCTAGAGTCCTACTTTCCTGCCTTCGTCACCTGGCACAGCTCTGCACCTGTGATCAGTGGTTGGGACAGCAGTGGCCAGCGGCATAGCAGGGTCCGTGAGCCTAGCAGTTCCTTGCTGCCCCACCGCCCCCTCCATCAAGCCCTTCACCTGTGCCTGGTAACTGCTGCTTGGGATTTCAATAGGCATTTGCTGCTTGATGGTGGTGTGGCTCCAGGAATGCAATTGCCTTCTTCTCTACCCCCACCATGCCTTTCCCTCCCTCCTTTTGCAGCCTGAAAAAAGAGAAATCTTACCCAACCAACCAATCCAGCACCCCAGATTCCCTGCCATTTGGCCTGCCTCTTCTGGGCCACTTGGGTCCAACCTGCTTGGGAAGCTGAGCTTTCCCTTGCTACTATGGATACACCTCTGGTTAAGGTTCTCGGTGGCAGGAGACATAGCTCACAAAATTCCAGGGAATTCAGAGAGTGTACAGCTGCCGGGAGTATAATCCCATCCATCTTTCCCATGGTATATAAGCCCTGTCTCAATCGGAGGTGGTGTGGATATCTCCATCCAAGAATCCTCGGCATGGGGGAAAGAGTTATGGACTAGAGTGGATTTGCTGGTATTCTACTATAGACATATTATGATTCAAGCAGTGGAAGAAATTGTAACATTGATGTGGATCCCAGTGGCCCCTGGAGGCTTGGAGGCAAGGGGAGGGAAAAGCAGTTGTAATATGGGGCTTTTTTCAGGTCTTGGCAATTGTCCTGTGTGACATTGCTACGACAGATATAGGCCTTTTTATATTATCATATAACATGCAGAACTGTGAAAGAGAGTGTGATCTACAACGTGAACTATGGTCCATGCTTAATGGCAAAGCCCCAGGATATGTTTATCAATTGCAATTAATGTTCCCCACTAATGAAGAATGTTTATGTGGGATGTTGTGGAAGGTGTGGGAGGTGGGCCGGATGGGGATCTCTATATTTTTTGTTTAATATTTATGTAATCTAAGTATCTTTTTTAAAAAATTTAAAAATATAATAAAATAAAATTAGATTTTACATGTCAAAAAATCGATATATAACAGGAATTTTCTAACCTGTTAAAGTTGTATGGGTAAAACGTTCATATGAATACTTAAAGAATGTATAAAATCCCCCCAAAATTACTAATATTGTCTGCAAAATATTAGATAAAAATACAATGTTGTTAACCATGGTTTTCATTATTTTAAAAATGGTATATGTCACAGAAACAACTTCTTTGCTTGGAAACCAAGAGGCAGTTACTTTGGCTTGTATTCATCTGATTTGCCACACCTCCACTAAAGAAGCAGCTCTATACCTGCAGAAAAAGAGTGGCCAACAGAGGCTGCCAAGAATGGCGCATAACCATAGACTATTGTAAATTAAGGTAACACCAATGCTGTATGCAGCAGTCCCAAATATTGCTGGTTTGTTGCTAGAAATTAGTATCCACTTATGTTACTATCACTGTCTTTTAGAACTTGCTAATGCTTTATTTAGTATCTCCTTGGGCAAGTCAAGCCAGCCTACATTCACCTTCATGTGGGGAGATCAACAGTAAATTTCACAGTGCTTTCCCAAGGCTACATGCATAGCCCACACCATTTGTCCTGGACTGGTGGCAAAAGATCTGACTGTGTGGAAGAAACCTGTAGCTGTAACCTTATTTTGTTGATGATATTATGTTAACCAGTAATTTATTTCAGAATTAAAGAAACATCAGAGACAATGATATCTTATCTTAAGAGCCTGGGATAGGCAAACAATTGGGACAAGCTGCAAGGTCCATGCTGTTCTGTCAAACTCTTAAGTGTTATTAAAGTACAGTGCTTTCCCATGCCACAAACTCCAAGACAATTAATGACCTTTCTATTGTTGGGATATTGAAGACCCTTCATCCCTCATTTAGCACAGATACTAAAACCATTGTAGGTATTAATCTGGAAAGGTTGTGCATGGAAATGAGAAGACCACCCCAGCAGGATGCTTTTTAAAAAGTAAAGTAGGCAATAACACAGGCTTAAGGAGTAAGAGGGGTGGACCTTGACTCACCCTGTGAATTGGATATGGCCAGCATGAATATTGGGTTTGGGTGGGGTTTGAGGAAAAGGCAACATTCTAAACAAACACCCTTTGGGTTTTAGTGACAATTGTGGGATTGTATTTGCAGGGGTGGATTGCAAATACTAATAGCAAGACAGGAACAATGGACTGTTGTGGGCTGCCCTTTGTGGGGGAGAGATCTGTGGAAGGACAAGTAACTGTGTATCATGTCCTTGCCCACTCCTCTAACACCCCTCCCAGTACTATTGTGGAAGATGCCCTCATGAAGATCCAGAGCCATAGCATTGAAACCCAAGAAGCAGCAGAGTGGCTCTGCCAGAAAAGTGGACATCATGGCTATCAAACCCTGTGGCAGCAGTTCCAGCTGCCTGTTACTCACCAGTATCTCAAAGACATCACCCACAAGTGTCCATCATACTCCGACGACTGTGACAATTACCTCACCTTATGGGACATATTGGCCAAGCACAGACTCCAATAGCACAATGGCAAGTGGATTACATTGGTCCTCTCCCACTCTTGGAAGGGGCAAGGTGTACTTTCACTACCACAGACTCTGCCATGGGACTCTTGTAACCAGCCTGCTACTATTTGCTGCCTAGAAATGCAAGTGCCCTATACTGGGTGCCAGTCCAAATTGACAGTGACCAAGGAACTACATTTACCAGTTGTCTCACACAGTCTTAGACTATGGGACTTTTTATTGAAAGGATGAATGCCTTTTTAAAGAAACAGATAAAAGGCAATAAGGGATCTTTACAACAATGAACTAAGTTTAAATTCAGTACCATGGGCTGTGGCCTCAGCTCCACTTAAGATGCTAACAGCAGGGCTGATGCAAGCATTAAGGTTATGCGTTAAAATGCCAGCCACCTGACTACCCAAAAGGGGAAATAATAATAATTTGTTGTTGCCTATGCCTCAAACTATACAAACTGGGAAAAATGAGGTCATTTGGCCATGGTACTGACCTGTGCAGGCTCATTCGTTGGGAATCTTAAGCCCATGAGATTAATCTGGGTTTTCCTATCCTTACTGAAACTATGTGTGTCTATGTTAACTTTTCTGATATCTAAACTGGTTTTTAATGTCACTAAGGGAAACAAACAATTTGGAAAGAGAAAAATGTATGGTATTAGAAACCTCCTCATAAAGCCCCCCTACCTGGTACTTTGTTGTGTACTAAAGAAAGTGTTGCTTGTATACTGTTAGACCAGCATAATCTGCCCTTGCCTGTATAAAACAACCAAAGGAAATCTGTAATACAAAACAATTACCCTCCAAAATTATATAATTTCAATGTCAAGCATTAATATTCAGTGTTTTGTATATACGTTACCCTTATTATTCTGTTGTCTTTTATATTGTGGTAAAATCTGGATGCAATGTTCCAATGCCCTTACTGCTCAGGTGGTATCTCAGAAAATTTACATGTAGAATGGAAGGTTAAAGGCACATTGGTGTGGAATGTAGGGACATGAAATGTCTCTTTGTCCTCCCAATAGTTATTTGTGTAGATTGCTGGAAAGGGTGGGGTAGAATTGACCAGCACTCCATTCTAGGACCCTAGGTGCAATAATCATTAACCTGCATAAATGCTGCTCCTCACTGTTCTGGGAGCCCACATGATTCCCTCCACATGTATGCACTCACTGTTAATCGTTTACTAGGCTATGTGCACCTTCAAGCTGCTCTATACATTAGCAAGAATGGCTCTTTGTGTTTTCTAGCCCTACATAATCTTTGTTTCCCTGCTGTTTGGCATGATAGCTACCCGACCGGCCACATCGGGACATGTGAGCAAATAAATGGCATGATTGCTGCTGGTCTTCCCATGTGGTTTCTTTGGAATATCAAAGTATTCAGTCAGCCTTTCCAGGCTCGACCTTCCTGTGTTACAGTGCCAAAATCTGTTCCTGTTGAAGCAATGAAGTAGGAAGTATGAAAACCAGCTTCAACTTGTTGGCCAAACCTGCACAAAAGAAGCCCCTGGCTGTCCTCACTTCAATGTGCTTAATTAACATAGTAAAACCCCCATCCTAGGTTGGAGTTATTGCCCTTTTTTAGATTATGCAATGTATGTGCAAGTGTGATTTCCTGAACATATGAATCATACTATTATCTAACCAGCTATGTGTGTTCATCCATATGCATAAAAGTTAATGCATAATCAAAACAGATGCCACACAGAAACTTAGGCATTTAAGCAAGAGTGAAACTGCAGCATGGAGAGTTAGGTCTGAGTTACTTTAGACTGACCTTGTTTCCTTTCAGAAGACATAATAAATGTAAGTTCTGCCTAAAAAAAAAAAACCCAATTATGAAGAGCAGATGTGGCTCAGACAGTTGGGTGCCTGCCTCCCACATGGGTGGTCCCGGGTTCAGTTCCTGGTGCCTCCTAAAGAAAACAAACAAACAACGAGTAGACATCAAGTAAAAACAACGAGCAATGTGCAAAAAAACACGAGCAGACAGCAATCATAAATAAAATGAGTAGGGAGCGGATATGGCTCAAGCAATTGGGTATCCACCTCCCACATGGGAGGTCCCAGGTTCAGTTTCTGGTGCCTCCTAAAAAAGAAATAAATAGAAAATTAGCAGACAATGAGCCGACAGCAGAGGAGCAATGAGCAAACTGACAAGGGAGTCATCTTGGGGGGGCTGGGACAACTAATTATCGCATTTTATTTGGAAAGATAAGCAGCACTGAATAGCCAGAAACATCTTAAAAAGGAAGAACAAGGTTGGAGGACTCTCACTTCCAGACTTTAAATATAATATTACCTAGTTACAGTTGTAAAAACAGCATGGTACTGGCATAAACGTAGACATGTAGACCAATGGAACCAAACTGATTCTTCAGAAGCAACCCTCACATCTAGTGATTTTTGACAAGGCTGTCAAGCCCACGCAGCTGAGGCAGACAGTCTACTCAAATCATGCTGGGAGAAATGGATATCCATATCCAAAAGAAAGAAAAAGGACTCTTATCTCATACCTTGTACAAAACTTAACTCAAAATGGATCAAAGACCTACATAAAATGCTGGAACCATAAAACTTCTAGAAGAAAATATAAGAATACATCTTCAAGACCTGGTAGATTCTTAAACCTTACTTTCAAAGCACGAGAAATGAAAGAAGGTAGTGGATAAAAGTGACCGCCTCAAATTTACTTTTGTGATTCAGAGGACTTTGTCAAGAAGGTGAAAAGGCAGCACTCACTGGGAGAAAATATTTTGGGAAGCCATCTAACTTTAAAATGGGTGAAAGGCTTAAAAAGATATTTTTCCAGAAAGGAAATACAAATTGCAAAAAAGCACATGAAAAAATGTTCAATATCACTAGCTGTCAGGGAAATGGATATCAAAACTACAATGAGATCATCCCACACCTCATAGAATGGCCATTATTAAAAAATCAGACAACCACATGTGTTGGAGAGGATGCGGAGAAATAGGAACACTCCTTCATTGTTGATGGGAATGTAGAATGGTGCAGCCATTATAGAAGAGTTTGTCAGTACCTCAAAAGAAGCTGAATATAGAACTACCATATGATCTGGCAATCCCATTGTTAGGAACATATTCAGAAGAACTGTAAACAAGGACATGAAGTGACATTTGCAAACCGATGTTCATATTGGTATTATTCACAATTGCTAATATATGGAAACAATGCAAGTGTCCATCAGCCAATGAGTGGATAAACAAAAATGTGGTATATACATAAAATGAAATACTATTCAGCTCTAAGAAGAAATGAAATCAGGATGTATATGACATGGATAAAGCTTGAGGATGTTATGTTGAGTGAAATAAGCCAGATAGTAAGGAACAAATATTGTATGGTCTCACTATTATGAACTAAAACAATGAGTAAACTCACAAAAGTAAACTCTTTTTTAAAAAAAAGATTTATTTCTCCCTCCTACCCCCATTGTTTGTACTCACCGTCAACTCTCTGTGTCCATTTGTTGTGCACTGTTTCTGCTCGTCTTCTCTTTAGGAGGCACCAGGAACTGAACCTGAGACCTCTCATGTGGGAGAGAGGCACTCAATCACTTGAGTCACCTCCTCTCCCTGCTTTGTTGTGTCTCTCATTGTGTTTCCTCTTTGTGTCTCCTCATTGCATCATCTTGTTGCATCATCTTCTTGCATCAGCTCACTGTGCCAACCTGTCATGCCAGCCCATTGGGTCTACTCTCTGTCTTGCTCATCTTCTCCAGGAGGCACTGGGTACTGAACCTGGGACTTCCCCTGTGGTAGGTGGGCTCCCAAATGCTTGAGCCACATCCACTTCCTAGAAGTAAACTCTTGAACATAGGTTACTAGGAGATAGAATATGACTTGAGAATGGGAGCTGATGCTTAATGTATGTAGAATTTTTAATAAGGTTGATTTTAAAAGTGTGGAAATAAATAGAGTTGATAGCACATTAAAGAGAATATAATTAACACTGCTGATTTATAAATGTGATTGTGGTTGAAAGGGGTAGTCTGTTGATGTAAATACCATTTGAAAGGAAGCTAGAGAATAATCTAGGGAATGTATAACATAGTGATTTCAGTGGTGGTTGAAGATTGTGCTTAATAGTATAAATATAAGAATGTTCTTCTTTTACAAAGTGTTAAGAATATAGTGATACACAGGAAAATTATGACTAATGTAACTTATGTATGCTAGTTAACAGTAATAGTGTAATATTTTTGCAGCAATGGCAGAGAAGATATTCTATCATTTCTAAGGGACAACAATAGGATGTGAAGAAGGTATGGGCTATTTCCTTTTGGAGTAATGAAAACCTTATAAAATTGACTGAGGTGATGAAACACAGCTCAGTGATAAAAATGAGAGCCAGTGAGTGTGCACTTTGAATGGATTGTTCAAAACACGGGGCTTTATAACCCAGGGAATCCATTGGTGGAAGATGGACTGTGGTTAACCAAACAAAGATGATAACATTCTCTCATGAATATATCAAATGTATAATACTAATACAGGGTGTTAATAATCAGGTGAGTTGAGGGAAAATGCACTAAATATAACATATGGGCTATAGTTATAATATATATATATATATATTAAAGATTTTATTTATTTATTTATCCCCCCTTGTTGCTTGTGCTTGCTGTGTCCATTTGCTGCATTTTTCTGTGCCTGCTTGTCTCCCTTTGTTGGGTCGTCCTGCTACGTCAGCTTACCGCACCGCGCGGGCTGGCTTGCCTTCACCAGGAGGCCCCGGGAATCGAATCCGTGGCCTCCCATATGGTAAACGGGAGCCCCATCAATTGAACTACATCTGCTTCCCATAGTTATATTTTGATGATGCTCTTTCATAGTTTGTAACAAATGTTTCCAACAATGCAAGGCATTGGTGGTGGGATGATATAAAGGAGCCCTGTATGATGATATGTATGTTTGTTTTGTAATTTAACAACTTTTACTATACCATTTTTGTTTATGTATGTGCATGTATGAATGATATACTTCAATATAATTTTATAATTAAAAAAACAATGGAGAGAATTAACAAAACCAAAATTTGGTATTTGAAAATATCAGTAAAATTGACAAACCCTTAGGTAGACAAGGAAAACAGGATGCAAATAAATAAAATCAAATATAAGAAGGGGGACATTGTTACCAACCCCACAGAAAGAAAATGTACTGTAAGAGGATACAATGAACAATTATATCATATGACAACAAATTAGACAACCTAGATGAAATGGAAAAATTCCTAGAAACACACTTGTCTTAGTTTGCCAAGGCTGCCAATGCAAAATACCAGAAATATTTTGGCTTTTATTATGGTAAAAGCTTACAGTTCCATGGCTGTGAAAATGTCCAAATCAAGGCATCCTCAGAGATGCTTTCTTAACAAAAGTTGGCTGCTGGCAATCCTGGATTCATGCCATGTGGCAAGGCAAAATGACTGCTGGTCTCTGCCTTCTCCTCCAGGCTAGCTTGCTCTCTGACCTCAGCTGTGTACAATCAGGCATATGGTTTGTCTCTCACCTCTCCTGGGCATCGTTCTTTCAGCTTTGGCTGCTCTGCTGATTTCAGCCTCTGGCCTCTCTCTCAGCCTCTCTCTCAGCCTCTCGGGGTTTTTCTGTCTTTGTTTTTCTGCAGCTTCAGGTGATCCTGGAGTCCTCTCTCACATGGCAGAGTGAAATGACAGCTCTCCTTCTGTGCCCTCTCCTCCATTTATATAGGACTCCAGTAAAGGATTAAGACCCACCTTGGGTCTGCAATCTAATCAAAGGCCCTTAACTGAAGCAATCTAATAAAAAAATGATCTAATCAAAAAATCCCTTAACTGTATCTAAACTAAAGTTCTCACATACAATAAGCTAACACATCCAGGAATAGATTAGCTTAAGAATATAATTTCTGGGGTCCTCAAAAGTCTCAAACCAGGATACACACAAACTACCTACATTGACACAAGAAGAAATAGAAGATCTCAGCAGACCAATAATTAGTATAGCGTTAAGTCAGTAATCAATTCCTCTCAACAAAGAAAATCCCAGGAGCAGATGCTTTCACAGGTGAATTTTACCAAACATTCCAAGAAAAATTAATACCAAACCTTTTCAAATTCCAAAATATTGAAAAGGAGGGAATACTGCCTAACTCATTCTATGAGGCCATCATCACTCTAAAACCAAAGCCAGATAAAGATACTATAAGTAACGAAAATTACAGACCAATTTCTCTTATGGATATCAATGCAAACATTCTCAACAAAATACTTGTACATCAAATCTAACAGCACATCAAAATATTTATATACCTGTGGATATTATCCCAGGTATGCAAGGGTGGCTCAACATAAGAATTAATTATATCAATTAATGTAATGTACAACATTAACAAAATGAAGGGAAAAATAAAAACATATGATTATGTCCATTGATGCAGAAAAAGCTTTTGACAAAATCCATTATCCTTTCCTGATTTAAAAAAAATGCTAAGAAAAATAGGAATAGAAGGAAACTTCCTCAACATGATAGAGGGCATATATGAAATCCTCAGCTAACATCATACTCAATGATGAAAAACTGAAGGATTTCTCTCTACAATCTTGTGCCCACTGTGACTACTGTTATTCAACACTGTGCTGGAAGTTCTAGCCAGAGCATTTAGTCACAAAAAAAGAAATAAAGGGCATCCAAATTAGAAAGGAAGAAGTAAAACTTTCACTATTTGTAGATGATATGATACCATATGTGAGAAAGTCCTGGAAAATCAACAATGTTATTAGAGCTAGTAAACGATTTCAACAAAGGGGTGGGATAAAAGGTCAACATGCATAAATCACTATACACTAATGTCTTAGCTTGCCAAAGGCTGCCAGTGAAATATACAATGCTTTTATAATGGGAATTTTATTAGGGTAAAATCTTACAGTTCCGAGGCTGTGAAAATGTCTAAATCAAGGCATCATGAGAGATTTTTTCTCACAAAATGTTGGTTGCTAACAGATCCTGAAGTCTTGCCATATGGCACAGCAATATGGGTCTTCCAGTGTCTCTCTCCTTTCTTATTGAGCTGAGCTGTGGGTAATCAGACATCTTTCCCTGGGCCTCTTCTCCTTGAGCCTCTCAGGGCTTCTCTGTTTTTCCGTAGCTGTAGGCAAACCTGGAGTCCTCTTTCTCACATTTCAGGGTCAAAATGATGGAGTTCCCTTTCTCTGTGTTTCTTCTTTCTCTTTGTGTGTTTTCAGTTTATATAAGACCCAGCAAGAGGGTGGAGACCCAACCTAGGTCACGTCTCACTGATGTAATCCAATCAAAAGCCCTAAAGTGATCTAATTGAAAGTTGATCTAATGAAAGCTCCCATAACTGAATCTAATCAAAAGGGCCCCACACCCAAAGGAATGGAAAAGTTAAAAAACATAAGCATTTCTGTGATTCAAAAATTCAAACTGTCACATCTAGGAATTAGCAATGTGAAGAGGAAATCAAGAAAAAAAATCCACTTACAGTAGCAATGAAAAGAATCAAATATCTAGGGATAAATTTAACCAAGGTTGTAAAGGACTTATACACAGAAAATGACAAAACATTGCTGAAAGATATCAAAGAAGACCTAAGTAAATGGAAGGACATTCTGTGTTCATGGATTGGAAGAATATCACTATTCAACCCCAAATTATTTAGAGACTGAACACAATCCCAATCAAAATTCAACAGCCTACTTTGCAGAAATGGAGAGGCAATTATCAAATTCACTTGGAAGGGTAAGGGACCCTGAACAACCAAAAATATCTTGAAAAACAAGAACATAGTTGGAGGACTCACACTTCCTGACTTTAAACCTTGTTACAAAGCTACAGTGGTCAAAACAACATTGCACTGGCACAGGGATAACTATATTGATCAGTGGAATCAAATTGAGAGTTCAGAAATAAGCCATCAAATCTTATGGACAATTGATTTTTGACAAGGCTGCAAATTCCACTCAATGGGAAAGAATAGTCTCTTCAATAAATGGTGCTGGGAGAACTGGATATCCAAATGCAAAAGAATGAAAAAAGACCCCTATCCCACACTGTATACAAAAATTAACTAAAAATGTATCAAAGATCTAAGTATAAGAACTAAGACTGTAAAACTCCTAGAAGAAAATGTATGGAAGCATCTTCAGGATCTTGGTTATGCATTAGTTTCTTAAACATTTTATACACAATGCACAAGCAACGAAAGAAATATATAGACAATTGGATGTGCTGGTTTGAGTCTTTTGTAGACTGCAGAAAATTATGTTAGGCTAACCTGTTCCTGTGCATGTAAACCTATTGTATATTGGACCTTTTGGTTAGATTTGGTTAAGGGACCTTTGGATTAGATCACTTTTGATTCGATCACTTCAATTAAGGGCCTTTGATTAGATTGCAGGCCCCAGGATGGTTCCTATTCCTCTTACTGGAGTCCTTTATAAACAGAGGACTGAAAGCACAGACACAGAAAAAAAAGCCTTGGAAACAGAAGTAGAGGTCCTGGAGGCCCAAGGCTGGAATCAGTGGAGCAAAGAGACACAGAAAGAGACTCCTGAGAGGGTAGGCCCATGGAGCAGCTCGAACCTAAGAAACAAGGCCTGGAGATGAGGGGAGAGACCAGCGGACTGGCAGTGAGACGATCCATGTGCTTGATCTCCCACAGCTGAGCTTGGAGAGAAAGTGAGCCTGGAGGAGAAAGCAGAGACCAGCTGCCATTTTTCCTTGCCTCATGACAGGAGTCCCCGATCTCCAGCAGTTGACCTTTGGTAAGACAGCATCTCTGATGATGCTTTGATTTGGACATTTTCACAGCCTCAGAAATGTAAGCTTTTAACCTAATGATTTCCCATTTGTGACAGTTTGAACTTCTTCTGTTAATCCCTAAAAGAAAAAGACTATGTTTTTTTTTTTTAATTAATTTATTTTTTATTGTGGGTAAAAATCAAAATTTTCACAATACATACCAATATTTGTAAAATGATATATAAATATATATGCATATATGTGCATTTGCTTACAAAAATGTTATTTATATATATATATATAAATATATTTTAAGAGGTGCTTAGATTACCTAAAATATTACACGGAGACAATGATGGGCAACGGCCAGCCCAGGGAATGGAGAGGGGCCTGCATGTGCAGGCAGGATCATCCCACCCACCATATCCATGGGATATAAGCCCTCTCACTTGGAGGTGGAGTGGACATCACCATCCCAGTCCCCTCAGGATTGGGGGAAGAACTATGGACTAGAGTAGACTTGATGGTATTCTGTTGTACACATATGGTGATTCTAGCAATGGAAGAAATTATAACAATGAAGACTATGTTTTTTAACTAATCCATACTTGAGGGTGTGAGACCATTTTTTTAAAAATACACTTTTTAAAAAAGATACTTAGGTTACATAAATTTACATAAAAAATGTAGGGGATTCCCATATGCGTGACTCCCTACTCCTCCTACACTTTCCCACATTAACAGCATCCTTCATTAGTGTAGTATATTTGTTACAATTGATGAACACATATTGGAGCATTGCCACTAAGTGTGGATTATAGTTTGCATTATAGTTTAAACTCTCTCCCACACAATTTTGTAAGTTATGACAAGGTATGTGTAGTAGTTTGGCAGTTTGATGTAATTATGAATTCCAAAAATAGATATTGAATCGTGCTTGTAAACTGGTCTGCTAATCTGGGCATGATTAAGTTATGATTAGGGCATTAACTGGGCCACATCAGTAGGGCATTGAGCCACACCTCTTGGTGGGGGCAGGAATCAAATATAAAAGGCATGGCCAAGAACAGAGTTGAAGCAGATTTGATGTCGGAGTTTTGATGCTGGAGCCTGGGGAAGCAAGCAGACAGAGGAGCTTGGTTGTGAGGAAGGAGAGAAGGCCCCGGGATAGAGACAAGCCATTTGCCTGATAGTCTACGGCTGGCCTTGTGGAGAAAGGAAGGAAGGCCTAGAGAACCTCATAGTGTACAGCTGACCTTGTGGAGGAAACAGGAGCTGAGCCCGGAGAGAAACAGAGCCCTGGGAAGAGAGGAACCCAAGAAGCCTGAACCCTGCCAGACATCGGCAGCTGTCTTGCTCCAACACGTGGCAATGGGCTTTGGTGAGGAAAGAAACTTATGCTTTATGCCCTGGTAACTGTGGACTTCTACCCCAAATAAATACCCTTTATAAAGACCAACCAACTTATGGTATTTTGCATCAGCACCCCTTTGGCTGAGTAATACAGTATGTGATGACCTGTATCTGGTCATTGCAATGTCATTCAGAACAAATCCAAAGTCCTGAAAATGCCCCTATATTACCCCTATTTTTCCTTCTCCCGCCCCTCAAAACCTCAGGTGGCCACTGCCTCCACTTCAATGATAAAAGTTCTTCCATTGCTAGATCACAATAAGTCTATAGCAGAATAACAGTAAATCTAATCTAGTCCATCGTTCATTCCCCAATCCTGAGGATTCTGGGATGGTGAGGCCCACTCTGCCTCTAATTGAGAGGGGACTTAGATACCATGGTGAATTTGGATGGGACTATCTTGCTTGCAGTTGCAGACTCTCTCTGTTTCTTGGGATGGTTATTGCCCATCATCATCTCCTTTTTAGTTGTCCTGGGTGAGTCCAATGAACTGGAGAGTAGGTGTTGCAACTCTGTTGAGATTCAGGGCCCAACTGGCACATGGAATGCCCAAAGATTTAAGTCTCTTGGACATACACCTATCCTCTCTAGTACTAACTACAGAAGGGGCAGAAGAGCCATATGTAGGGAAACCACAACTGAGTCCAGCTCTATCACACTAGGTAGCATAAATTCCAAAGTATGGCCCACTGTCAGGGCACCAAACTCCTGAGCTGTCATCCTTGACTCCTGAGGGTCTGGATGTCTCCAGAGCCCTCAGGAGCCCTGCTATTTGAGGCAGTATTTACTTTGGCAGTCAATGAGATTCTGCTGAGACATGCATTAGTGTAACCTCCGCAATGACCAACTGACTCACTTTCAAGTCTCTTAGCAATATAAACTCATTTGTCTTTACCCTTTCCCCCTTTTGGTGAAGGTCTTTTTCTAGTTGCATTGCTAGTTGGTGCTTGGTAGTAATCCCTTAGTGCTAGGGAGGATTATCCCTGGGAGTCATGTCCCATGCTGGGAGGATGGTAATGCATTTATATGCTGAGTTTGGCTTACAGAGAGGCCACATTTGAGCAACAAGTAGGTGCTCAGGAGGTAACTCTTTAGCAACCTATAATGCTAGGCTAAGTTTCAATTTCAAAAGTAAGGGTTCATAAATACACTGATTAATATCAAAGGCCCATCAATGGTCCATCCTCCTTCACTAGTTACTGCCCTTGTATTTGGGGGTTCTTGCTGTCCAATTAGAAAATGTGGCAGAACTCCCCAGGATGAGAATTCAATATTCTTTTGATTATTGTGTCGATCTCCTCCCACCGTCACAATGCCCCATGAACACTTAAACTCATTCATATGCTTTATAGGTATGCCCCAGGTGAACCTCCTCCATACATTACCCCATCACTGACACCCTGCACCAAGGATCTCCCCTGCCACAGTTGTAACCCTTCTATGATCCAAAACTTCTTCAAAAATGAAGCCAACAAAATAACAGAATAAAATTAATTAGAAAATGAAATAATAATGATAGTTTTAAAAACAACAAATAAATACAAAATATTTTAAAAATTGAAATAAAATGAAATAAAAATTTTTAAAAATGTTGGCATTATGTCATTCATCACTGTAAGATCTGTTGTATTGTATGTACAGTGACATTTTCTTCCATTTATTCCCCCGATGTCTTATTTTTATTTTCATTTTATCTTCAAAAAAGCTTTAGGTTACAGAAAAGTCACGTACAGAATATAGGGGATTCCCATATACCCAACATCCTCCCCCTTTTCCCCTTTCCCACATTAACAACACTTTATATGTGTATGGTACATTTGTTACAGTTGATGCACAAACACTGAAGCATTACTCCTAAGCATGGTCAGTGGTCCACACCATGGATTACACCCTTCCATATATTTTGATGAAATTTAACAAGGCCTGCATCCATCATTGCAAGATCATGCAGAACAGTTCCAATGCCCCCAAAATGCCCCATGTTTCATCCCTCCCCCTCCACTCAGGACCCACGGCACCCACCAAGCTTCACTCATTGAAGAACAAAATTCATAGTTACTTGCAACAACATTGAGGGCTTGACATACCGGCCTGTCCTCCCCCATCAGGCACTGCTTCCGAGAGATTCCCATCCCTCTATTTGAGAACATAGCAGGACTCCCCAGGATGGGAATACAACACCTTCCCATTAATTGTGTGGGTCTCCACCCACTGACACAACACACTATGACAGGATGAGCGCTCACATACTCCTTGGAAGCCTACTCCAGGTGCGCCCTATCCCTCATGCCCCCCACATCCAAAACCCTATACCAGTAACCCTGCCCTGCTGTAATTTCTAAAAGAACATTCCCAACATTGTAGTTTCTACCACATAACCGCAAATCCCCAGAGTTCACCTGCTCCCAACCCCAACCTTCCCCCAGTTCCACAGCCCACCCTGCCCACCCTATCCCCTCACAGACCAGCATCACGCAGTCCAATAGCATCACTGCACCACTGTTATGCCCATCCTCTGCACAGCTACATCCCTCCATCTTATAAATTTTGCCCATATGTGCATTGACTCACAACCTTCTTCTCCCTTTCTGTCTCTTTTAAACCTACCTTCCAGACTCTAGCTCTGTGAGTCTGCTTAATTTGCTTAATTCATATCAGTGAGGTCATGTAATATTTGTCCTTCAGTGCCTGGCTTGCTTCACTCAACATTAGGTCTTCAAGGTTCATCCATGCTGTCCCATGTGTTAATACTGCGTTCCTTCTTACAGCTGAGTAATATTCCATTGTATGTATATACAAGAGTTTGCTTATCCATTTATGTTGATGGACATCTGGTTAGTTTCCAACTTTTCTCAATAGGGAATAATGCTTCTCTGAACATTGGTGTGCAAGTATCTATTCATGTCCCTGCTTTCAGTTCTTCTTTGAATAAACTCAACAGTGGGATTGCTGGATCATATAGGCATTTCTATAGTTAGCTTCCTGAGGAACTGCCAGACTGTCCTCCACAATGGTTGCACCATTCTGCATTCCCACCAGCAGTGGATAAGAGTTCCCATTCCTCCACATCCTCTCCAACACTTGTAGTCCACTTTTTTTTTAAATAGCTGCCAGTTTAATGTGTGTAAGATGATATCTCATTGTAGTTTTGATTTGCATTTCCCTAATAGCTAGTGATGTTGAGCATCTTTTCATGTGCTTTTTAGCCATTTGTGTTTCTTCTTTGGAGAAGTGTCTATTCAAATCACTTGAACATTTTTTAAATGGGTCATTTGTCTTTTTATTCTCAAGGCATGGGATTTTTCTTATATATGCTGGATATTAAGTCTCTATCAGATATATGGTTACCAAATACTTTCTCCCATTGAGTAGCATGCCTTTTCACTTTCTTGACAAACTCCTTTGAGGTGCAAAAGTTTTTAATTTTGAGGGCTTTCCATTTATCTTTTTTTCATCCATTTCTTTCGCTGTTCGTGGTTTGGTTGTAAAGTTCATGAGACCATTTCCTATTACAAGATCTTGTAGATGATTCCCCTACATTATCTTCCAAGATCTTTATGGTTTTGGCTATTATATTTATATCTTTGATACATCTTGAGTTAATTTTTGTATAAGGTGAGAGATGGCATTTCTCTCAGTCTTTTGGATATGGATATCCAGTTTTTCAAGCACCTTTTGTTTAAGAGGCCATTCTCTCCCAATTGAGTCAGCTTGGTGGCCTTGTCAAATATCAGTTGACTGTATATGTGAGGATCTATATCAGAACTCTCAGTTGGTTTCATTGATCGGCATGTCCATCTTTGTGCCAATACCATGCAGTTTTAACCATGTAGCTTTGTTCTTCCAAATAAATTTCATAGTTAGCTTTTCCAATTCAGTAAAAATGCGGTGGTAATTTTTATTAGGATTGTATTAAATCTGTAAATCAATTTGGGTAGTTTAGACGTCTTAATGATGTTTAGTCCTCCTATCCATGAACAGAGAATATTCTTCCATTTATTTATATCTTCTTGATTTCTTTTAACAGTGTTGCATAGTTTTCTGCATATAAGTCATTTACATCTTTAGTTAAATTTATTCCTAGGAATTTGATTCTTCTTGTTGCTATTGTAAGTGGTATTTTTTTACTTGATTCCCTCTTCAGATTGCTCATTATTGGTGAAAAGAAATGCTCCTGATTTTTGCACATTGATCTTATATCCCGCCACTTTACTGAACTCATTTATAAACTCTAGAAGCTTTGTTTTAGATTTCCCAGGGCTTTCGAGGTATAGAATCATGTCTTCTGAAAATAGTGAAATATTTACTTCTTCCTTTCCAATTTGGATGCCTTTCATATCGTTTTCTTGCCTAAGTGATCGAGCAAGTACTTCTAACACAATGTTTAATAAGAGCAATGACAGTGGGCATCCTTGTCTTTTTCCAGATCTTAGAGGGAAAGCTTTTAGGATTTCACCATTTAATATGATGTTAGTTGGGGATTTTTCATATATACCCTTTATAATGTTGAGGAAGTTTTCTTCTATGCCTATCTTTTGAAATGTTTTTATCAGGAAAAGGTGGTGTATTTTGTCAAATGTTCTTTCTGCATATATATAGAGATTATGATATGATTTTTTTCTTTCAATCTGTTTATATGGTATATTACATTGATTGACTTTCTTATATTTACCATCCTTGCATACCAGGGATGAAACCCCCTTGGTCATGGTGTATAATTCATTTGATGTGTTGTTGAATACAATTAGCAAGTATTTTGATGAGGATTTTAGCATCTAGTTTCATTAGAGAGATTAATATATAGTTTCCCTTGCTCATGGCATCTTTGTTTGGCTTTGGTATTAGGATGACGTTGGCATCATAGAATGAGTTAGGCAATATTCCCTCCACTTCTATTTCTTGGAAGAGTTTAAGAAGGATTGGTGTTATTTCTTCTTGGAATGTTTTATAGAATTCACCTGTGAAGCTATCTAGTCTTGGGCTCTTCTTAGTTGGGAGGTTTGTGATGACTAATTCAATATCCTTGCTAGTCATTGGTTTGTTGAGTCCATCAATTTCTTCTTTCATCAGTGTAGGTTGCTTGTGTGTTTCTAGGAATTTGTCCATTTCCTCTAAGTTACCCAAGTTGTAGGCATACAATTTTTCAAAGTACCCTCTTATGACACTGTGTTTCTTTGGGGTCAGTAGTGATCTCGCCTTCCTTGTTTCTTATTTTATGTATTTTCATCTTCTTTTTTCTTTGGTAATCTAGCTAAGGGTTTGTCAATTTTATTAATCTTCTCAAAGAACCAGATTTTGATTTTATTTTTTCTAGTGTTTTCTTATTTTCAATTTCATTTAGCTCTGCTCTAATCCTTTTTTCCTTCTTTCCACTTCCTTTGGTGTTAGTTTCTTGTTCTTTTTCTAATTCCTCCAGGTGTGCAGTTAGGTCTTTGAATTTAGCTCTTTCTTCTTTATTAATATATGCATTTATGGCTATGAATGCCCCTCTCAGGACTGCTTTTGCTGCATCCCATAGGTTTTGATATGTTATGTTGTCATTTTCATTCATTTCAAGGTAATTACTGATTTCTTTTGCAATTTCCTCCTTGACCCACTGATTGTCTCAGAGTGTGTTGTTTAACTTCCATATCTTTGTGCCTAATCGGCTTCTCTGCCCCTTACTGATTACCAGCTTCATTCCATTGTGATCATTGAAGTTACTTTGTATAATTTCAATCTTTCTGAATTCATTGAGTGTTGTTGTGTGGCTGAGCATGTGGTCTATCTGGGAGGATGATCCATGTGCACTTGAGAAGAGTGTATATCCTGCTGAATTTGAGTGTAATGTTTTGTATATGTCTATTAGGTCCAGATCCTCTAATGTATTACTGAAGGTTTTTATTTCTTTATTGATCCTCTGTTGAGATGTTCTGTCTCATGCTGATAATGGTGTATTTAAGTCCCCCACTATAATTGTAGAGGCATCTATTTCTCCACTTAGTTTTTTCATTCTTTGCCTCATGTATTTTGAGGTACCCTGGTTAGGTGCATAAATGTTTGTTAGCCATATTTCCTTTAGGTTTATGTATGCTACAGGTTGTTTTTCTTTTTTATCTTTTATTATTGTTTTTTTTTTAAAAAGATACTTAGATTGCATAAATGTTACAGAAAAATTATAGGGATTCCCATATTCCCCACCCCCCACACCTCACATACCTTCCCACATAAACAGCATCTTTCATTAGTGTGGCACATTCATTGAAATTGGTAAACACATCCTGGGGCATGGCCACTGAGCAGGGACCATAGTTCACATTGTAGTCTACACTCTCTCCCACACAGTTCTGCATGTTATGTTATGATATAAAATGGCCTATATCTGTCATTGCAATGTCATACAGGATGATTTGATTCCCAAGTCCCGAAAAAGCCCCCATGTTACACCTGTTTTTCCCTCTTCCTGCCCCAGAGCCTCCAGTGGCCACTGACTCCACATCAATGTTGTAATTTCTTCTGTTGCTAGAATCACAATATGTCGATAGTAGAATACCAGTAAGTCCACTCTAGCCCATAGTTCATTCCTCAATCCTGAGGATTCTGGGATGGTGATGTCCACTCCACCTCAATTGAGAGGGGGCTTCGATCCTATTCAGTCAATGGATGGGACACTCTTGCTTGCAGTTGTCAGCGCTCTTGTTTCCTTGGTATCATGGTTGTCGATCCTCACCTCCTTATTAGTTGTCCTGGGTGAGTTCAATGAACTGGAGAGTAGGTGTTGCAACTCCACTGAGACTCCAGGCACAGCTGGCACATAGACAGTAGAAAGATTCCAGTCTCTTTGATGTATGCCTACAAACTCCAGCACCAAGTATAGGTTTAAATAGAGGAGACATATGAGCCATGTGTAGGGAAGCCATAATGGAGTCCATTTCTGTCACTCTCAGGAGCACAAACTCCAAAGTAGGACCCACTGCCAAGGCACCAAACTCCAGAGCTATAGGATCTGGATGTCTCCAGAGCCCTCAGGAGCCCCACTATTTGGGGTAGTATTCACTTTGGCAGTCTTATGAGATCCTGCTGAGATATTTGTAAGCGTTAATTCTGGGATGACCTCCCGACTCACTTTGAAGTCTCTTAGCAATATAAACTCATTTGTATTTACCTTTTCCCTTTTTTATTCAAGGTCTTTTTCCAGTTTCATTGCTAGTTGGTGCTTGGTAGTCATCCCTCCGTGCCAGGGAGGCTCATCCCTGGGAGTCATGCCCCATGCTGGGGGGAAGGTAATGCATTTATATGCCGAGTTTGGCTTAGAGAGAGGCCACATTTGAGCAACAATGAGGCTCTCAGGAGGCAAGTTTTAGGTACCCCACAACACTGGGCTAAGTTTCAATTTCAAGAGCAAGGGCTCGTAAGCATAATCATAAATATCAAGGACCCATCAATGAATCATCCTCCTTCACCTCTGCCCCTGCACTTGGGGGACTATTGCTGCTCCATTAGAGAATGTGGCAGAGCTCTCAAGGATGGGAATTCAATATTCTTTCTGTTATTATGTGAGACTCCAACCACTGTGACAATGCCTCATGGACATTTGAACATATATATGCCTTATATGTATGCCAAGGTGAACTTCCTCCCATGTATACCCCATAACTGACACCCCACACCAATGATCCTCCCCTGCCCCAGCTGTAACCCTTGTGTGATCCAAAGCTTCTTCTAAAATGAAGCCAATAAAATAGCCAAATACAATTAATAGGAAAATGAAATAATAATGATAGGTTTAAATATAAGAAATAAGATACATAAATATTTTTAAAAACTAAAAATAAAATATAAGTAAAAGATTGGGGTATTAGAAAATAATGAAATATGTTTAATTTTTTTTTTGACATTTTGCCTTTCATCACTGTAATATCTGGTGTCCTGTATGTACAGTGACATTTTCTTCCATTTATTCCCCAGTGTCTTACTTGTTTTCATTTTGTTTTCAAAGATGTTTTAGAGCACAGTAAAGTCACGTACAGAATACAGGGGACTCCTTTATACCCAACATCCTCACCCTTTTCCCCCCTCCCATATTAATACCTTTTTATATGTGGATGGTACCTTTGTTACAACTGATATACAAATAGTGAAACTTAGCTACTAACCATGGCCAATGGTTTACCTTATGGTTTATATTTTAGACCATACACTTTTATAAATTTTGATATTTAACATGGCCTGTGTCCATCATTGCAGGATCATGTAGAGCACTTCCATTCCCCATTATATACCCTCTGTTCCATCTCTTCTATTCCTCCCTCCCCCTACCCTCAGGGCCCATGGCGACCCCTTGGCTTCACTCCTTAAACGACAGGATTCAGTTTCTTGCAACAACTCTGAGGTTTTGACACACTGGTTTTTCCTCCTTTAGGAACTGCCCATGCTCTCGAACAACTCCCATCCCTCTGTGAACATATCGGTCCCCCCCAGGATGGGATTCTAACTCTTTCCCGCTCATTGTGTGGATCTCCACCCACTGCTAGAACACATTATGACAAAATGATCACTCACATACTCCCTAGAAGCATGTTCCAAGTGTGCCCTGTCCCAAATACTCCCCCATCCAAAACCCTAAACCAGTAACCCTTCCTTGTCATATTGCCTTAAGAGAGTTCCCAACTTTGTACTTTCAACCACAAACCTGCCAATCCCCAGTGTTCACCTAGTCCCTCTCCCAACCCTCCTTTCTTACACTCTCTTCCAACTCTCTCTCTCCTGTTTTTTCCTTTCAACCTGCAGAACTCCCTTTAGTATTTCTTGAAGGGAAGGTTTCTTATTGAGAAAATCTCTTAATTTCTGTTTATCTGTGAATATTTTGAACTCTCCCTCATTTTTGAATGTCAGCTTTGCTAGGTAGAGAATTCTTGGCAGGAAGTGTTTTTATTTTTCCTTTTAGCACCTTGACTATGTCACTCCTTCTCGCCGCCATGGTTTCAGATGAAAAATCAGCACTTAATCTTATCGAGCTTCCCTTGTATGTTATGGATCTCTTTTGCTGCTTTTACAATTCTTTCTTTGTCTTGAGCATTGGACAATTTGACAAGTATATGTCTTGGGGTATGCCTGTTAAGATTTATACTGTTTGGGATGCGCTGTGCTTCCTGGACATGTACGTTCATATCTCTCAATAGAGTTGGGAAATTTTCAGCCATTGTTTCATCCAACACTTCTGTCCCTTTTCCATTCTCTTCTTCCTATGGGATACCTATAATGCATATGTTTGTGCATTTCATATTGTCATTCAAATCCCTAAATCCCTGCTGGATCTTTTCTATCTTTTTATTTATCTGTTCTACCATCTGTGTGTTTTCACTTGTACTGTCTTCCTCATTGCTGATTCTTTCTTCTGCCTTTTCAATCCGCTGTTATATATTTCCAGTGTATTTTTGATTTCTAGCATTGTGCCATTTAGCACCATCATATCCATTATCTTTTTATGTATGTTTACAGTTTCTTCAGTATGTTCTCATAGTGTCTTCTTAATATCCTTAATCTCTTCCTGCACTTCATCAAGTAATGCATGGTATTTGTTTGGACATCTCTGATTAGTTGTTCCATGTTCTGCATCTTTTCCTGTTTTTTAGTTTGTTTGTTGGACTGGGCCATGTCTTCCTGTTTTTTAGTATGGTTTGTAATTTTTGTTGGTGTTTGCATTTCTTTATCTTGATGGGTTTTTCTGTTGGTTAGCTTCTCTTTCTATTCTAGGGTTTTATTTTGTAGTTTTTTTGTGTGTTGTAAGGTTTCACTTTGACACTTCGTTCCTTGAATTCTATTTTCTTGCTGTTGTCTGTTCCCTTGGAAAAAAAATTAGGACCAGAGAAAAAGAAAGAGGTAAGTATAGAAAAAGAATAATTGTAATAATAATGAAAATAGGTAGAAGAGGAATCGTACAAGGCCTAGGAAAATAAATCATTAGTACTAGTAAAAAATCATTGGAAGTACAGAAGAATAAGAATAAAAATGAAACACAAAAAAATGAAATGAGAAACAAATTAGAGAAAAACATATAGAATGAATTAAGAGCCCAGAATGATGAGAAGAAAAAGGAAAAGGAAAAGGGAAAAGGAAAGAAAACAGAGAAATAAAGTGAGAGAGAAATAAAACAAAAAATCAGAGACCAAACAAAAAGAGGTAATATGAAAGAAAAGCTCTGTTGTTTTCTGTTAAACAGAAGATAGAAAAATGAAGGAAAGCAAAGAAATAATGTAGGTAGAAAAAATAAGTAAAGGAAAAAAGGAAACAAAGAAAGAGAAAACACTACAAACAGGATACAAAACAGCAGCAACAACAACAAAAAAGGAAAAACAGCCTTCCCTCTTATGCCCTTAAGTAGCTTCTCAGCCTGCCAGTGTTGATCAATCAATCATCTTGCAGGCTGCCCTCTGTAGGTAATGTACCAGGTTTTAAGGAGTAAAATAAGCAAAAAAAGAGGAACCTTAAAAAAAAAAACCAGATCCAAGAAAACCTAAAACAAATAGATTGTCTATATGTTCCCTGTCATGAGATATCAGTTGGATGCCTGATAACTCGGTGGATCACTCTCTGGATCGCTTCTCTAAGGAGATCAGAGATTTGAACCAGGGTCTTGTATATGCAAGGCAGGAGTTCCTCCACTGAACTAAACTGTCTCCTTAGCTTAATTAGGCTTCAGAAAGCTATCTGGGGAGCAGAGATGTCTCAGGCCATTGGGCGCCTCTCTCCCACATGGGAGGTCCTGACTTCAGTTCCCGGTCCCTCCTATAAAGAAGTCGAGCAGACAAAGAGTGCAAAACAACAAGGTGGGGGAGAAATAAATAAATAAATCTTTTTTTTTTTTAAAGGATATGCTCCATTTCCCTCAGGCATTTAATACTTCTACAATTTGCTAGAGTCCTGCTGATTAGGCACCTGTACTCACCCCCTTTCTAATCTAGTTCCTCTCTCCCCCTCTGTCTGTGGTTGGGTGTGACAGCCTGCCTGAGCAGATCCCACCTCCCCTCTCCCCATTGGGTCAGGGTCCCTTCCGAGATTCAAGGGGGCCTCAACTGGCCAAACTTACCTCAAGGAAACCACTCTCCACCCTCTGTCAGACCCCTCTTCCTCCCAGGGAATGCCCCTTCCCACTCCATTGGCAGTAGCAAGTTAGGGGCTCCACCAAGGCTACATGCCCTGAGGCAGGTTATTTGTGCCATTTCCAGCCACAGGGGCAAGCAATTCATGGTTTTCCTTTGGCTTCTTTATCTTTCCAGAACCCTCCTAAATGACTCAGAGCACTTTCCCATTCTATATATATATATATTTAAAACAGTTTAGATAGGTCTCTGCCTTCTCTTTGCTTTTTTTGTGAGAGGATCAGACTCTGCCTACTACTTTGGCGCCATTTTCCCTAAAACTGTGGGACCCTTCTGATTAGACTACATCAGTGAAGCGTGACTCAGTTTGAGACTCCACCCTCTTATTGGAGCTTATATAAAATGGAGATACACAGAGAGAGACACACAGAAGAAAGGAAGTTACCATTTTTTATATTGTCATGTAAGAGAAAGGAGAAGGTAGAGAAAGAAAGACTCTAGGTTCACCTACAGCTTCAAAAAACACAGAAGCCCCAAGAAAGTGAGAGATATCCTGGAGTCCACAGAGGCATGGAAAGAGGCCCTGAGGGACTGGGCCTATGGAGCAACTCAAGGCTGAAGAAACAAACCCTATGCCTGGTTGCACACAGCTGAGCTCCAAAAGAAAGTAGATTCTGGAGAGGATGACAGGGCCATCAGCAGAGATTGGCAGCCGTCTTGCTTCAACACGTCAGGACACCAGGATCACCAATAGCTGACTTAGGTGAGACAGCATCTCTGATGGTGTCTTGATTTGGACATTTCATGGCTTCAGAACTGCATGCTTTTACCCTTAATAAAATCCCCATTATAAAAGCTAACCCATTTTTGGTACTTTACATTGGAAGCCCTGTAATAAACTCAGACATCATTATAAAAGCCAAACCATTTCTGATATATTGTACTGGCAGCCTTTAGCAAACTAAGACAGTGTATCTCATCAAATTTTTAAAACTTTCATGCATCAAAAGACTTTGCTATGAAAACGAAAAGTTAATCTACTTAGTGGAAGAAAACATTTGGAATCCACATATTCGATAAGGGTTTAATATCCAGAATATATAAAGAAATTCTACAACTCAACAATAAAAAGACAAATAACCCAATTAAAATTGGACAAAGGACTTGAATAGACATTTCTCAGGAGAGGATATACGAATGGCTAAAAGTGCATGAAAAGATGCACTTTTACTACTATTAGGGGCATGCAAATTTAAACCACAATGAGATAACATTTCACACTTACTAGAGTGGCTACTATTATAAAAATAGAAAATTACAAGTGTTAGAGAGGATGTGGAGAAATGGGAACACTCATTCACTGCTAGTGGGAATGTAAAATGGTCAGCCACTGTAGAACATAGTTTGGCAGTTCCTCATGAAGCTCAGTACAGAATTACCATATGACCTGGCAATCCTGCTACCAGGTATATACCCAAAAGTATTGAAAGCAGGGATTCAAACAGATATTTGCACACCGTTGTTCATATCAGCATTATTTACAATTTCCAAAAGATGGAAGCAACCCAAGTGTCCATCAGTGGATGAATGAATAAACAAAATGTGGTATATATATAATGAACTTTATTTGCCATAAAAAGGAATGAATCCTGATCCATGTGACAACATGGATGAACCTTGAGGACCTTATGCTGAGTGAAATAATGCAGACAGAAAAGGACGCAAATTGTATGATCTCAGTGATATGCACTAATTATAATAAGCAAACTCTTAGAGTTAGAATATAGAATATAGGTTATCAGAGTTTAATTTTTAAAGAATTTCTATTTAAGTTAATGGTAAAGTTTTAGAAATGGATGGTGGTAATGGTACAACGTTGTTGTGAGAGTAATTAACAGTACTGAATTAAATATGTGAATTATGTTTAAAAGGGGAGATTTTAGGTCTAGTAATAAGAATAAAAATTGAAAGATAAAACATAGGACTCTATAACACAGTTAACACTATTGTAGATGATGGACTATAGTTAATACTACAAGTATAAGAATTTTCTTCCATAAATTATAGCTGATCTACAATACTAATAATACATGGTGTTAATAATGGGATGGTATATAGTAAAAATACTCCTCTTGTAAACAATGGACTATAATGAACCATACAAATTTAATATTCTTTCATCAGTTGTAGCAAAGGTACCACACTAATGCAATATTTCAACAATAAGGTGGTATGTGGGAATACGGTATTTTTATATGATTTTTTCTGAAAACCTAGAACTTCTCTAATAAAAAAAATTAAGAAATAAGGAAGCAGATATGGCTCAAGTGATTGGGCTTCCACCTACCACATGGGAGGTCCTGGGTTCAGTTCCCGGTGCTTCCTGGAGAAGGCGAGCTAGTGCAGCAGGCAGGCGCGGCGAGCTGATGCAACAAAATAATGCAACAAAAGAAACACAAAGGGAAGCAGCTGTGGCTCAATCAGTAGGGCTCCCGTTTACCATGTGGGAGGCCCCAGGTTCGGTTCCCGGGGCCTCCTAGTGAAGGCAAGCCTGCTCACACGGCGTGGTTAGCTGACCCAGTGAGCACAAGCAGCAAGGGGGGATAAATGAATAAATAAATAAAATCTTTAAAAAAAAAAAAGAAACACAAAGAGGAAAGACAATGAGAGACACAACAAAACAGGGAGCTGCGGTGTCTCAGGTGATTGAGTACCTCTCTTCCACATGGGAGGTCCCGGGTTTGGTTCCCGGTGCCTCCCAAAGAGAAGATGAGCAGACAGAGAGCACACAGCACATGGACACTGAGATCAGACAGCAACCGGAAACAACGAGGGGAGGGGTGGGATAAATAAATAAATAATTCCTTTAAAAATATTAAGAAATAATGTGTTAGTTCTGTCTGACTACCAACTATGAGATGTCATTCAATGAGTAAAATGTGTATAGTTAGAGCCTACTTGTGTAACAGCAAACAGAAAGCCTGGTATATATGTAAATGTATATGTTTTGTGATTATGGGAAAAAAAATGTGAAGCCTTATACACCAGACTTTTAATGTCAAAAGATTGGGAATGGAGGCGTTGTTGATTATTAAGCTTATCTTTATATGTTTTATATTTTCACTTGTTTCCTGCATATTACTTTGCAAATAAAATATTTTTTGTAAAATAAACTTTTTTATGAGAAAAAACATCACCTTAGAATACAATTGATAAACAGGGTGGAAACATTAAAAGTATATGTATTGGGTAATTCATTAATTTCTATTACTACAATAGCACAAATACATAAACAATAAAAACCTAATCAAAATGACCAAAGAAATTTCAAAAAAGACAAAATACAAATGGCCAATAATTACAATAAATTTGGTTGACTTCACTATTAATCCTGGAAATTAACTCAGTACAAGGAGATACCATTTACAGCCTGTCATATTGGTAGTGTTAAGATTGATGTGGTGAAACATATACTGTCTATGGGAGTGTAAATTTTTATAACCTTTATAGCAATATCAAAATTTTAAAATGCATACACTTTGACTCATTCCATTTGTGGAACCTATGGGAATACTTCAACATATGAATAAATAGACTTAATTTTTTTGCAATAAAAAAGTTGCAAACAGAGTACAAATTATGCTTTTACATGCTTTCACAATGAAATAGAATGCAACAGTTGCAATACTGTGATAGATTTATTTTGCTGATAAAGAAAAATCTTCATTACATATTATTAAGTGGATAAAATTAAGTTGCATAACAGTATGTATGATGTGATCGTGTTTACATGAAAAACTCCAAACCTAAAATTTTATATTACCATAAGCTCTGTCCATATGCACATTTAAATGCACAGTGAAAGGTCCAGAAAGAACTCACACTTGTGTTTTCCCCTAGAGATAGGAGCAGGTCTGAGGAAAGGCAGAAGTGTGGTGATAAGGTACCTTTGTTTATGTTGTTTGAATTGTATACAGTTTGGTTCCATTTGTGGATTCATGTAAATAAATGAATATAACTTTTCTAATAGATGTAAGAATGTGTTGAGGGGGATTGAGGGCAGAATGTAGCAGCTGATCAATTATGGAAGCCAAGAAAAAGAAGAATCACAGAGGCACAAGATGGTGGAAACATCTGGTCCACCTGACAGATACAGCTTCATTGTGCAATGAAATACATCAGTACCAAACCAAGATGCCTATAATCATTTGACTCATATTTCTAATCCTATGGCTTTAATTTCATGTTTATCAAGAAACAATAATTTTTGCTTCCCCTTGTGATCTGCTTAGAAGAAGAATTGGGGATTATTTGCTCAACAGACATATCTGACATGTATGATAATTGTAATTTTCATTATAAATTAACAAATTGTCCTTTTTTATATCTTTCAGTCTTATGATATAGTTGGTATAATTCCACCTATTGAAGTTCGATGAATTCTAAGACATTGGCAAGATCAAGTTGTAGACCTGTAAGATTGAAGACCACAGCCTGAATCATGGTGAACTCACTAAAGCAAATAGTGCCTGTGAGATGGTCCTGCAGCAGCCAAATGATGCTGTTTTGGTGACACCCATTATTTACTGTATATCTTTGAATTCCTATAAATCCATTAAGGTCCCAATAAATTTTGTCTCTCATTACTGTGTTAGATCTATATGACTACTATTTAGTAAATTATTAATTTTTAGAAAATGTTATATAAGAACCCCAAATATAAAATATTACTATATTTGCATATTGATGTCCAAATATGACCTTCTTCCTACAAATGGCCACCCCCTTATTCATTACTCTGAAAATATCAAGAAAGGGGAGGAGCAGTTAAAATCAGGAAAAGAATTAAGTTCTCAACACATTCTTTTTTCCTGTGTTTTTCTATGGTATCTACAACCTATCATATTAATCCTCATCCCACAGTCTTCTACATCTTAACTCTTTTCCTGGTCAAGATGGTTGTTCTTATTTAAAATTTTCTACTTTCTTTCTAAAATACTCTGTATTAAATAAATAAGGTACATTAATTTTAAATATTTATAAATATAATGTGGAAAAATGCAATGAAGATGGGAAAATTTCAGTAAGCAGTTTTCAGTATTTCACATAGTTCATGAAGTATTCAGAAATTAGAGATGTATATGAAAATTGTATATGTCATATAATAACTGTCTGCCAAGGATGTAGAAAAGAACTTTTTTCTTCTGGATTACAATAAAAGACAAATGCATTTTCCTGAGCATACAATGTATTTGAAAATGTGAGATAAACATGGCCCATCTATGAAAACATGAAGTAATCATAAGATTTGCTCAAATAAATAACTAAAACTGATATTATAAAATAAATATTTAGAGAGGTGGTGAAATCTGTATATTTAGCTTCATCCATTAAAATTAGTCCCTGGCCTCAGAATGAGTAGATCTGGAAAAAAAATCACAAATGGATGTAAGATGATGTTCAGGTATCTTCCAGGGTTGTGTTATGTACCCTTAAAAAATTCTAAAATAATTGTTTTTTAAAGATGGTGTAATATCTTTATTTGCACTTTAGGCTTTTAAAATTTCTGAGTGAACTCAAACATTACAAAGAATAAGTACACACTTTTTGTTCAAAATGATGTCTGGTAAAAGACATTTTATTTCTGTGGATTGGAAGACTCAATATTGTAAAGATGGCAATAACCCCCAAAATGATCTAAAACTATAATGTAATCCTTATCAAAATCCAAGCTAAATTATTTGCAGAAATTGACAAGTTGATCCTCAAATACGTATGTAAATACAGAATAGCCAAAACAATCTTGAAATAGAAGAACAAAGTTGCAGGACTCACACCTCTCAATTTTAGTATGGATACTAAAAGATGCTATAAAGCAACAATAATCAAGACCGTGTAGCATAAGAAGATACATATGGATCAATGAAAAAGAATTGGACTCCAGGAATAAACTCTCATATTTACAGCCAATTCATTCTTGGCAAGGTGCCAAGATACTTCAGTGGGTAAACAAGTGTTTTCAACAAATTGTTCTGGGACAATTGGATATGCATGTGCAAAAAAATGTTGTGCCCCTTCCTCATACCACAGAAATATTAACTCAAAATAGATCAAAATTCTAAATGTAAGAGCCAAAACTATAAAACTCTTAAAACATAGGTGTAAATCTTCATGACCTTGGTTTAAGCAATGGTTTCTTAGATATAATACCAAAAACATAAGCAACAAAAGAAAAAAACAGACAAAATGGGCATTATCTAAATTTTTTTGTTGTTGCTTCAGAGGATACCATCAAGAAAGTGAAAAGACAGCTCAGAGAATTGGAAAAAGTTTTGCAAATATGATAAGGGTCTTGTATCCAGAATATATTATATACATATATGTATGTGTGAGAACAGCTCAACAATAAAAAGGTAAACAATCCAATTGAAAAATTGATAAAAGACTTGTATCAACATTTTACCAAAGAAGATATGTAAATATTCAACAAGCACATGAAAAGATGATCACAATCAATCATTAGGGAAATGCAAATCAAAACTACATAAAGATACTACTTCACACAAACCAAGATGGTTATTTTTTTTAAAAAAGGAAAATAGCAAGTATTGGTGATGGCATGTACAAATTAGAAACCTTCATACATTGCTGGTGGAAATGTAAAATGCTTCCACCACTGTGGAAAACAGTTTGATATTTTCTCAGTAAGTTAAACATAGAATTAACATATGACCCTACAATTCCACTCCTAGGTATACACCCAAAAGAATTGAAAATGTATTCAAACAAGTAATTATACATAAATATTCATAGCAGCACTACTCATAATAGATCAAAGGTGGAAGTAACCCAAATATCCATCAGTTAATGAATGGCTAGACAAAATGTGGTATATCCATACAATGGAATATTATTTTGCCGTAAAGAGAAATCAAATTACTCATGAATACTACAACGGATGAATCTTGAAAACTTTATGCTAAGTGAAGAAAGCCAGTCACAAAGTGTCACATTACATAATTTCATTTATATGAAATGCTCAGAATAGACAATATATAGAGACAGAAAGATTAGTAATTGCATAGGGATGGAGGGATTGAGGTGCAACATCTAAGGGGTGTGGGATTTATTTTTGGGTTTATGAAAATATTGTAAAATTGATTATGGTGATAGATGCACAACTCTGTGAATATACTAAAAACCATAAATTTGTACACTTTAAATGGTGTGTGAGCTCAGAACTATTTAAATTAAAAAAAAAAAAAATCTGACTAGCAATTCTAAAGGCAGTTTCTCCCAACTTCACATTTAATTTCTATGAACACATAGAGAAGTGAAAAAAAAAAACTCAATGACAGTGAAAACTAAAGTTAACAAGCAATACTACTGCCAGAATTGAAGTAGATGGAGCCAGATGGAGAAAAACCTAAGCAAGTCTGGCTTAAGGTAACAGCCTACCTACAAATAGGTGGGAAGATGTTTTGGACTCCTGCCCTAGATGTAGAGTTCTAGGAAACCAGAGAAGTGAGAAGTCCAAAGCAGCATTTCTCAGTGAGTGTTTACTGCAGCAATCTTCTACAAACAACACATGCACATTCTAATTCATGCAGAAAAGACATTTCACTTAATGCATTCATCATGTTTAAAATCTTTTTTTAAAAAAGAATAGATCTTTTCCTTATCATAGTAACAAATATTTTCAATGTCTTCCCCAAAATCATCATGCTTAGCAATGAAATTCAAAGTGCATTCATATTCAAGTTGCAAATAAACCAAGTTTTACTAGAGTGATCTCTACTCTAGCTTTTCTCTTGGGCGGGGGGTTCATCTTTCCTATTAGGATCCAAATGAAATAACCTGATCCCCACCTCACTAAAACTCAATATTTTAACTTTTGCTTCAAATTCTTGCTCTCAGCTTTTCCTTGTTCACATATGGCCATCTTACCACGGCCTTTTTAGGCTGCTATCTTCTCTACTCTGCTTTTCCTCAAGCCATGATGTCACAATTTCTCCTCCATTCACAAAGATTCCACTAATACAAAGCCGTGTTTTGTAATGAAATTTTACTCAAATTTTGGAAAAATGAATAATTATAGTACATTTCAAGAGATAACTTAAAAGTGGATATCAGACATCACTGTAAAGTTAATTGGCCATCTATTACCATTAGTTGTGTCCATTTCTAGGACTTAATGAGCTGCCATGTGCCAGGAACAACTCTCTTCATAGAAACGTTTCATTTCCTTTCTTATATTCCCAACTTCTCTCTAGGGATCACAGATAGGTAGCAAAAAATTAGTAAATATGAGAATAACATTTTCACTCCAGAAAGGTTACCTATTAGTTTAATATGTAGAATGGTTTGCCTTCATTGAAATCTTCATTTCAGACTGGGCATGGGACCGCACCCTTTGCAACTGAAAGATTCTTTAAAATAGTTTTCTATATAAAAGTTCTTTCCCTCAGAAATATTCTGCCATCCTCTGTAACTATGGAATGAATCTGAAAGAGTGTTAACAATACAGAATATAAAGTACAGTTAAAATATGCAGTATTACAGAAATATGCAAAAACTGAAGATTATGAACACACATGAAAGAAGGCTACATGAAGAGAATTGCAAAGTTTCTGGTTTGGAAGAATTAAGACTAATGTTAAATCTCTTGAAATTTATTATAAAAATGTAATATTACTCATCTTACTTATAGGACTTGGTGGGAATTTGGCAAAGTAACTAAAAATTTCACCAGGAAAAATAAGTGTACTAAAATGGTCAAGAGAACAATTAAAGTGAATTTTGAGGGATCTTTATGCTCCCAGACATTAAAGAATATAATAAAATACAATAATTAAGGTAATGTGTGTTAATGGCATGGAAATATGTACACAAATTAGAATAACAGGATACAAAACCTAGACAAACCCAACTTTACATAAGAATTTAAAGACAGAGGACAGCGGAATTATTCATTAAATTGTGTTAGAACATCTAAATGATCGTATGGGGGAACAAATCAGATTATATCTCTCCCTGATACCATGAATTTTAATGAAAATATGGAAACATAAAAATACTATAAGAGCAAATTGTGGGAAGAGGCAGAGTAAGGAGCTCCAGGACTCAGTCCTTCCACCAGAACAACTAAAAAACAGGCAGGAACTGTCTGAAACAGCTACTTTCAAACTCCAGAGGCCAGAAGAACACTGTACAGCATCCAGGGAAGAGCGAAAGGAAGAGGCCGACAAAGTACGGTAAAGAACAATAAATTGCATTTTCTGTATTGCAGCTACTGGTACCCATTCCCCACTCTCATAGAAGGCCTCTGTGGGGCCCAGATCCTGGCTAGCTTGCTGGTGAGAGAAAGAGACATAAAAATCCTCTTCTCCAAGACCAAGTCTAGGCACAGCTGATCACTGATAATGACTTTTTAAAAAGATTTATTATATTTATTTATTTCTCCCCCTCCCTCACTGTTTGTGCTTGCTGTCTGCTCTCTGTGTCTGCTCCTTGTGTGCTCTCTGTGTCTGCTCGTCCTCTTTTTAGGAGGTACCAGAAACTGAACCCGGACCTCCCATGTGATAGGTGGCACCCAACTGCTTGAGCCACATCCACTTCCCTGATCGTGACTTTTGATTAGCAACTTCAGATTGCTGGGGGCCCAGCTCTGGGGGCAGACATTCTTACAATGCACACCGGACAAAGGCTGAGGCAGAAGAAATTTGGGGTTGCTGTGCTTCCTCAGGGCTATGAAGGATGGTTGGTTGGAGGTCTGTGTTTGCTGGCTGGTCTGGGGAGTGGGCTTGGCATTGGGGAGTGGTGGAGGGGACTCTTGGTGCCCCTCTTGGCCCCCTTACCAGGGCACTTTGGGGCTGGTCTTTGCCTCCTGTATAAGTCTTTGGCCCTGTATAAGCTGTGAAAGACAGACTAGGGGAAGTCCTCTCTGGCACACCCTTCCTCCCAGAACCTGCACTCTAGGTAAAAACAGCTTGAGACAATGAAAGGAGTGTAAGAAACTATTGGAGGTGGGCAATCTAGGACAAAGTATCATTGGCTTCAAATGCCCAGGAAAGGTAGGTTTGTCCCTGGGAAATAGAGGGTTCAGCCAAACAATTGTAAATGGGAACCCCAAAGCAACTAGCAAGAAAAAGCTCAGGACCAGACAAAGGCCCAGAAAGATAAGGGAAAACCCTGCACACTGTATTTGCCTTGGTCAGAACTTCTTGATAGAAGGGCTGAAGCTCAAGAAAATCTTTGTCTTATCACAAACTCATTACCAAATCAAGAAACAGACATCTCAGGAAATAAATCCCAGAGTTAACATTTTAAAATAATATGAACAGTGTGCAATAAGAGCACAAGACAAAGAAACATGAAATGATAGTCCAACCAAAGGAAGAACATAAAAATCCAGAAAATGTTAACAAAGAAGACAAGAATGTGGACATAATGAACAAAGACATTAACAAATGATATTAAAAATGCTCAATGGGATGAAGAAAAATACAGAGAAAGAACTAGAGGTCATCAGGAAAACAATGAATGAGCAATATGAGAATTTTAGTAGAGATTGAACCAAGCACAACTACTGGGGGTGAAGACCACAATAAAAATGAAAAAATCCCAGGGGTGTTGCAACAGAAGATTGGAGCTGGCAAAAGAAAGAATCCGGGATCTTGAAGACAAGACATTTGAAATGACTCAGACTGAGGAGCAGAAAGAAAAATGAATGATAGAAAGTGAATATAGCCTAAGACAGCTCTGGGCCACCATCATGCATACCAATATAGTCATTATGAGAATACATGAAGGAAAAGAGAGAAAGGGGCAGAAAAAATATTCAAGGAAATAATGACAGAAAATTTTTCCAAACAGCAAAAGACATAAATGTGCATATCTAAGAAGACCAGAGAACACCAAATGAATACACATGAAGAAATTTACATCTTGTCATATATTGACCACACTATTGAATGCAAAGGACAGGAGAGAGTTCTGAAAGCTGCAAGAGAAAGATACATGTTATGTACAAGGGAGTTCCAAATAGATTGGGTGTTGATTCCTCATCAGAAACCTTGGAAGCAAGAAGGCAGTGGATTGAAATATTTAAACTGCTGAAAGAAAACAATTGCTAGCAATTAATTTTATATCCAGTGATACTTTATTTCAAAATTGTGGGGTAGATTAAAACATTCCCAGATAAACCAAAGCTGAAGGAGTTCATCACCACTAGACCTTCCCTACAAGCAATGCAAAAGGGAGTTCTTCAGGCAGGGTTCAGCCCTCTTACAAAAACAAGAGAAAAAGTGTAGGAATCATCTGAGGGAGCTGCTTTGGGGACCTGCAGACCAAGGGAGTGTGGCATGCATCATCCAGGAGGGACTGAGGACAGACAGGCAAAGAGACTGAAAGGAAAGCAGTGAGTTGGTCCCCATAGCTGGGAAGACCACCCATCCCTCAATCCCCAGGTGAACAGCCTCAGTAAAACTTGTGGCTGACTGGTGAAAAAAGAAGGGATAGGACATATTCCTCCCTGGGAAGAAGGAGGATGTGGTGGAGGGCTGAGTGTGGTTTCTTTTCAGTGAGTTTAACCAGCATAACCCAGGATTTTTTTTTTTAATTATTTATTTTCTTTTTAAAGAAGCTGTAGATTACATAAATGTTACATAAAAAATATAAAGGATTCCCATATGCTCCACTCCCTCCTCCTCCCACACTTTCCCACATTAACAACATCCTTCATTTATTAGGTACATTTGTTACAATTGATGAACCCATATTGAAGCATTGCTACTAACCATGGAATATAGTTTATATTATAATTTACAATCTGTCCTGCACAATTTTGTAGGTTATGATAAAATACATAATGACCTGTATCTGTCATTGCAATGTCATGCAGGATAATTCCATTGTCCCAAAAATGCACCCATATTACACCTATTTTTCCCTCTCCTATCTCGTAGAACCTCTGGTGGCCACTGCCTTTATTTTTTTTTTAATATATATTTTTTATTTTTAAAAGGTACTTAGATTACATGAATATTCCACAAAAAATATAGGGGCTCCTATATGCCCCACACCCCACACGTCCCACACACTCCAACATAAATTACATACTTCATTAGTGTGGCACATACATTGCAACTGATAAACGCGTCCTGGGGCATTGCCACTGAGCATGGACAATGTAAACATTGTAGTTTACACTCTCTTCCACACAGTTCTGCAGGTTATGGGGAGATATAAAATGCCCTATATCTGTCATTGCAATGTCATTCAGGATGATTCCCAAGTCCCAAAAAAAGCCCCCACGTTACACCTGTTTTTCCCTCTTCCTGCCCCCAGAACCTCCAGTGGCCACTGCCTCCACATCAATGTTGTAATTTCTTCCATTGCTAGAATCACAATATATCTATAGTAGAATACCAGTAAGTCCACTCTAGTCCATAGTTCATTCCCCAATCCTGAGGATTTGGGGATGGTGATTTCCATTCCATCTCTAATTGAGAGGGGGTTCCGATCCTTTACAGCCAATGGATGCATAACCCAGTTTTGAATCCCTGGCCCAGAAGATACAGTCAGTGGAAAATGAAAGATTAATCTCCTTCAAAAGGTTTTCCAAAAAGCGCCATCTGCTGACCAGCCGGAAAAATGAAGGAAGACAAGGCTTGTCTTGCCCATTTCTTTCACAGGCACCATAGATCTGGTTTATGCCCCATTAGTGGTTCCCTGCCCCTGTTTTCATAAATTAAACAGGGAAATTTTAAAGCTTTAGAAAAAAAAATTGAACCAAAAATCAAAGAAGAGCTGTGAAATAAAACCACTTGGCAAGGAGAGAGAAATTGATCAACAGTGTAAAATCACCAACACAATCAGATGCTTAGATATCAACAACCACAAAAATATAAGCCATATAAAAAAACAGGAAGACATGGCCCAGCCAAAGGAACAAACAAATAATCCAGACCAAACACAGGATTAAAGATCAATCAATGATGTTCACACAAATCTACTTAATTTAAGGAGTTGGAGGAAAATGTGGCTAAAGAGATAAAGGATATTAAGATAACACTGTGTGAGCATGAAGAACAATTTGAAAGCCTGCAAAGAAAAGTAACAAGTTATGGGAATGAAAGTCACAATGGGTGAGATTAAAAATATAGTAGAGTCATATAAAAGATTTGAATTGATTGAGGACAGAATTAGTGGATTGGAAGACATAGCATCTGAACTTGAAAAGACAGCAGGACAGAAAGAGAAGGAATGGAAAAAATTGAACAGTGTCTCAGGGAATTTAATGATAGTGTGAAATGCACAGACATATGTATTACTACTCCAAGACAACAATTATTCAATAGATGGAATGTCAAATGCCAAAGATAGGGGATTCTGGGAGCAGCAAGAAAAAAAACAATGTATTATTTACAGGAACTTCAATAAGTCTGAAACCATGAAGGTGAGAAGGTAGTTGTATGATATATTTAAGATATTGAAAGAGAAAAACTGCCACCTAAGAATTCTTTATCTGGAAAAACTATCCTTCAGAAATAAAGGTGAGTTTAAAGTCTTCACATACAAACAAAAAACAGAGAATTTGTCACAAAGAACAGGATCTACAGGACATACTGAAGGGTGTGCTGCAGCCTAAAAGGAACAGAAAAGGGCAAGAGGCCAGGAGAAGAGTGTAAAAATGAAGATTATAAGTAAGAGTGACTGAAAGGGTTGAAAGACAGACAATAGTAAGATATGACAACAGAAAGCAAAGACGTAAAAGGGGTGAAGTAAGTAATACCTTCACAGTAGTAACATGCAATATTAATGGACTGAACTCTCCAATCAAAAGATATAGACTGACCAAATGGATAAAAAAGATGAACCATCTATATGTTGTCTACAAGAGACTCACCTTAGATACAAAGGCACAATCAGGCTGAAAAGGAAATATTTGGAAAAAGATATTCCACACAAACTTTAACCAAAATAATCTGGAATATTAATATTGGACAAAATAGATTTTAAATGTAAAATTGTTATAAAAAATGAAGAAGGTCAGTATGTATTAATAGAAGGGACGATTCACAAAAAACAAATAAAAATAATAAATATTTATGCACCTAACTTAGTTGCCCCAAAATACACGAGGCACACACTGGCAAAACCGAAGGCAGAAATAGATGTCTCTACAATAATAGTTGGAGAACTCAACAGACCACTTTCAGCATTGGATAAAATATCTGGGCAGAGGAACTTATTGTTCAGAGAGCATGATTAATATGATAAATGAACTAGACCTAAAAGAAATTTATAGAGTATTGCACCCCAAAACAGAAGGATATACAGTCTTCTCAAGTGCTCATGTATCTTTCTCTAGAATAGACCATATGTTACATCAGAAAACAGACCTCAATAAATTTAAAAAGATGGAAATTTTACAAAGCACTTTCTCTGATCATAATAGAATGAAGCTGGAAGTCAAAAACAGGCAGAAAGATTATTTAGAGGCAAGATGGCGTCAGTTTAGGAGGGCACTCAGTGACTCGCTCTCTGAGGACGGCAGATTGGGGACAGGGTCCTGCCCAGGGGTCTGTGCTGTGGGAGCACAGAACAAGAAGCTTGGGACATCTATCTGGAGGCAGCTCGACGACGTAGATTGCTCGGTAGAGGTTTGTGAGTTTTAACCCTGCCCATGGAGGTTAACACAGATGGCTGAGACCCACCCTCAGGGAAAAAGGCTGGTTTGAGCCACGACTCCCGCCAGCAACCCAGTGAGAGGGAGCATTCTCCGAGAGTGGGAGGGTTCTGATGAAGGGTTGAGAGGGGTTTCCTTTCTGTGGATTTGGCTGCCTGGAACCCCTTGCAGCTTTGGGGAACAAAATAGCTGGCTTGAATCAGCACTAGGCAGAGGGGAGTGGTGAATCTGCTGAGGAAATTGATTTACCTAGCTGCCCAGGGATACGTCCCAACCCCCGCTGGCAACCAGGTGAGAGGGAGCATTCTCCAAGAGTGGGAGGGTTCTGACAGAATGTGGAGAGGGGTTTGCTTTCTGTCAATTTGGCTGCCCTCATAGCTTTGGGGAGCAGATAAGCTGGCTTGAAGCAGCGCCAGGCTGAGGGGAGAGGTGAATCTACTGAGGAAACCCAATTTACCCAGCAGCCCAGGTGATCTTGAGGCTTGGCTCCAGAGTGGTCAGAGTCAGCCAATTTTATTCTGCACAGACAAGCATCAGAGCTTCAGCTCCGCTGGGGAGGACAGGAAGTGGGAAGTGCTTGATTAGTTTCAACGAGCCTAGTTAGGGTCCTCTCGGTGAAGGGGGTGGTCTAGAAGACTTCTTTTGGGTCCCTTATTTCACCAAAAAAAGAGAAGACAATCACTTTAAAAAAATTAAAAATGAATTTTTCTTTTTAATTTAGTTTAATAGCTAAAATCTTCCTCAAAACCTGCAGATAGACCCTTGCAGGGCAATTGATTGATAAACACAAGCAGGCTGAGAGGTTCCACAAGGGCCCAAGAAAGAACACTGTTCTTCCTTAGATTTGTTTGACTGCTTGCTTGTGTGGCTGTTTGTTTTTTCTCTGTTGATTTGTTGTCTGTTGCTTTTCTTTCCTCTTCCCCTCCCCCCATTTTTTTTCTTTCTTTTTTTTTTTTTCTTTAAATTAGGTGCTGCTAGCTTGTCTCTTCTTTTCTGTGCTTTTTCTGCAGTGATTTCCCATTCTCTGTCTATATTGATTTTCTCTCCCAAGTTATCTCTTTTCCTTCCTTCATCTTTCTGCCTTCTGCTTTCTGTTGTGGTTCTTACATACCATGTTTTTTCATTAGCCCACAACTTAAGGGTGTCAATTTCTATTCTATCTATTCTGTTTTCTTCTTTTTTTATTAATATTAACTTTTTCCTTTCAGCCCTTTCTTTACTCTTTCTCTCCATCCTCATCATTCTAGCCTTCTAAATCATTATATATATTCCTCTATTTGGTTTCCCAGTCCATTGTAGGTACTCTACTTTTTCCCCCATTACTCTATACTGCCTATGTGAGCTAAGTATTCATTTCACCAAGTCTTATATGGCCCTTCTAACTTTATCAATATTACTATTATCCTAATTCCTTTCTCACATCTTTCAATTCCTCTGGTCCTAATCTTTTGCCTTCAAGGGAACATAGAAAGAAGCAAGGAAATAAAATAAGAAGAAAAAGTGTCAAAAAGAAAATTTAACACACCCACAGAACCACCAGCTAAATAAAACTCTAGAGCAGAGAGAGAAGCTAATCACCTGAATAAACCCATCAAGATAAAATGATGACTAGAGGGCAACAAAAAATTACAACACACATTAAGAAACAGGAAGACATGGACCAGTCCAATGAACAAACTAAAAACCAGGAAGAGATGCACAACATCAAACAACTAATCAAAGCTTTCCAAACAAATATCATGGACAAACTTAATGAAGTGAAGGAAGAGATTAAGGATATTAAGAAGACACTGGGAGAACAAACTGAAGAAATTGTAAACATACAAAAAAAGATAACAGATATGATGGTGATCAATGGCACAATGCAAGAAATCAAAAAGATGCTGGATTCACATAACAGCAGATTTGAACAGGCAGAAGAAAGAATTAGTGATGTGGAATACAATATATCTGAAATCAAACAGATAGTAGAACAGATAGACAAAAAGATAGAAAAAATCCAGCAGGGTCTCAGAGATTTAACTGACAACACAAAATGCACAAACATACACATTATGGGCATCCTAGAAGGAGAAGAGAAAGGAAAGGGAACAGAAGGAATGTTGAAGGAAATAATGGCTGAAAACTTCCCAACCCTATTGAGAGAGATGGATGTGCAGATCCAGGAAGCACAGTGCACCCCAAACAGTATAAATCCCAACGGCCAACTCCAAGACATATACTTATCAAAATATCCAATGCTTAAAAAGAAGAGAAAATACTCAAGATAGCAAGAGAAAAGAGAACCATCACACACAAGGGAAGCACAATAAGATTAAGTGCTAATTTCTCATCTGAAACCATGGAGGCAAGAAGACAGTGGAATGACATAGTCAAAGTATTAAAAGAAAAAACTTCCAGCCACGAATTCTCTACCCAGCAAAACTGGCATTCAAAAATGATGACGAGTTCAAAACATTCACAGATAAACAGAAATTAAGAGAGTATGCCAATAAGAAACCTGCACTTCAAGAAATACTAAAGGACTTACATATCCTGGGGCCTTGCCACCAACCATAGACCACAGTACACATCATAGACCACACTCTCTCCCACACAGTTCTGAGTGGTGTGTGCTGATTTAAAATGGCCTACATCCGTTGCCACAACAGCACTCAGGACAACCTCCAAATCCCAAAGAAGCCCCTGTATTTCAACTGCTCATCTCCTCCCTGCCCCAAAAGTGTCAAGTGGCCACTGGCTCCACCTCCTTGTTATAATTTCTTCCATTGCTAGAATCACCATATGTGTACAACAGAATGCCCAGTGGGTTCCGTGTAATATTTTGGGTAATCTAAGCACCTCTTAAAATATATTTATATATATATAAATAACATTTTTGTAAGCAAATGCACATATATGCATATATATTTATATATAATTTTACAAATATTGGTATGTATTGTGAAAATTTTGATTTTTACCCACAATAAAAAAAATAAATAAATAAAAATAAATGTAGATATAATAAGAAATTGAAAAAAATGTGCATGAATTCATATCTGTAAGATTACTTCTGAAACTCCAATTTTTCTTGATTATTAAAGCTGTCAGTTTAAATAAAGAATTTAAAAGGAAAAAAAAAGAAATACTAAAGGAATTTCTACAAGTTGAAAGGAAAAAACAAGGGAGAGAGAGTTGGAGGAGGGTTTTTAAACAACTGAAAAGACAAAAACAGAAACAAAACAACATATCACATACATTAACCCAAAGAAAATATGGCTGAAGTAAGAAATTTGTTGCGAGTAGTAACACTGAATGTTAATGGATTAAATTCACCAGTCAAGAGACACAGATTGGCAGAATGGATAAGGAAATATGATCCATCTATATGCTGTCTTTAAGAAACCCACCTTCAACCCAGGTATTCAAGGAGGCTGAAAGTGAGTGGTTGGAAAACAATTTTACAAGCTAACAATAGCCAAAAAAAAGGCAGGAGTAGCTATTTTAACATCAGACAAAAGAGACTTTAAATGCAAAACTATTGGAAGAGACAAATATGGACACTATATTGGGAAAAGGGTAATCTCTCAAGAAGAGAGAACAATCATAAACATTTATGTATCTAATCAGGGTGCCTCAAAATACATGAGGCAAACTCTGGAAAAAATAAGTGGAGTAATAAATGCCTCCACAATTATAGTGGGGGACTTTAATACACCATTATCATCATTAGACAGAACATCTGGACAGAGAATCAGTAAAGAAACAAAAACTCTGAACAATATATTAGAGGACCTGGACTTAATAGACATATACAGAACACTACACCCAAATACAGCAGGATTTACATTCTTCTTTAGTGCACATGCATCATTAACCAAGATAGACCACGTGCTAGGCCACAGAACATCTCTCAATCAATTCAGAAGATTGAGATTATACAAAGTAATTTTTCTGACCACAATGGTATGAAATTGGAAATCACTAAGGGTGATCTCTGCCTAATAGATTAGGTACAAAGATATGGAAGTTAAACAACACAGTCTTAGACAAACAGTGGATCAAGGATGAACCCTCAAAAGAAATCAGTAACGACCTTGAAACTAATGAAAATGACAACACAACATATCAAAACCTATGGGATGCAGAGAAAACTGTCCTGAGAGGGAAGTTCATAGCCATAAATACATATATTAAAAAAGGAAGAAAGAGCTAAAATGGAATACCTAACTGCACACTTGGAGGAATTGAAAAACAACAACAAACTAACTCCAAAGGAAGTACATAGAAGGAAATAACAAAGATTAGAGCAGAACTAAATGAAATAGAGAATAAGAAAGCCCTAGAAAAAATAAAGAATACCAAAAGCTGGTTCTTCGAGAAGATCAATAAAAATGACAAACCCTTAGCCAGACTAACAAAGAAAAAGATAGAACAGATGCAAATACACAAAATAAAGGAATGAGCAAGGGAATATCACTACCGACCACACAGAAATAAAGAGTATCATAAGAGGATAATTTGAAAAATTATATACCAACAAGAATGATAATTTAGAGGAAACGGGACAAGTTTCTAGAAACTCACAAACAGCCTACATTGATGAAAGAAGAAATTGATGATCTCAACAGTCCAATTACAAGTAAAGAGATAGACTCAGTCATCAAACACCTCCCAACTAAGAAGAGCCCAGGACCAGATGGCTTCACAGCAGAATTCTACCAAACATTACAGAAAGAGCTAACACCAATTCTGCATAAGCTCTTCCAAAAAATAGAAGTAGAAGGAATATTGCCTAGCTCATTCTACGATGCCAACATTACCCTAATACCAAAACCAAACAAAGATACCACAGGAAAGGAAAATTACAGACCAATTTCTCTAATGAACTTAGATGCTAAAATCCTCAACAAAAAACTTGCTAATCACATTCGACAATATATCAAAGGATTATATACCATGCCCAAGTGGGTTTCATCCCGGGTATGCAAGGATGGTTCAACATAAGAAAATCAATTAATGTAATACACCACATAAACAGTTTGAAAGAAAAAAATCACATGACCATCTCTATAGATGTAGAAAAGCATTCAACAAAATACAGCACTCTTTCCTCATCAAAACAATACAAAAGATAGGAATCGAAGGAAATTTTCTCAATATGATAAAGGGTATGTATGAAAAACCGAAAGCTAAGATCATCTTCAATGTTGAAATCCTAAAAGCCTTCCCTCTGAGATCAGGAACAAGGCAAGGATGCCCACTATCACCACTCCTATTTAACATTGTCTTAGAAGGACTTGCTTGAGCACTGAGGCAAGAAAAAGATATAAAAGGCATCCAAATTGGAAAAGAAGAAGCAAAAATTTCATTATTTGCAGACGACATGATCTTATATGTAGAAAGCCCTGACAAATCTACAACAAAGCTTCTAGAACTTATAAAGGAGTTCAGTAATGTCTCAGGCTATAAGATCAATGCTCAAAAATCAGTAGCATTTCTGTACACCAATAATGAGCAATCTGAGGAGGAAATCAAGAAAAAAATACCATTTACAATAGTAACTAACAGAATCAAATACCTAGGAATAAATTCAACTAAAGATGTAAAGGCCTGATATACAGAAAACTACACAACACTGTTAAAGGGAATCAAAGTAGACTTAATTAAATGGAAGAATATTCTCAGTTCATGGATAGGAAGACTAACCATCATCAAGATGTCTATCTTACCCAAACTAATCTACAGATTTAATGCAATCCCAATAAAAATCAACACTATTTTTTAAGGAACTGGAAAAACTAACTACAAAATATATTTGGAAAGGTAAGAGGCCCCGAATGGCCTAAAGACATATTGAAAAAGAAAAATGAAGCTGGAGATATCACAGTACCTGACTTTAAAACATACTACAAAGCTATGGTGCTCAAAACTGCATGGTATTGGCACAAGGATAGACATAATGACAATGGAGCCGTACTGAGAGTTCTGATACAGATCCTCGCATATACAGTCATCTGATATTCGACAAGGCCACCAAGCCCACTCAGTTGGGAGAGAATGGCCTCTTTAACAAGTGGTGCTTGGAGAACTGGATATCCATATCCAAAAGAATGATAGAGGAATACCATCTCACACTTTATATGAAAATCAACTCAAGATGGATCAAAGATCTAAATGTAAGAGCCAAAACCATAAAGACCTTAGAAGATAATATAGGGAATCATCTACAGGACCTTGTAATAGGAAATGGTTTCATGAACTTCACACCCAAAGCACAGGCAGCAAGAGAAAAAATAGATATATGGGATCTTCTCAAAATTAAAAACTTCTGCACCTCAAAGGACATTATTCAGAAAATAAAAAGGCAGCCCACCCAATGGGAGAAAATATTTGGCAAACATATATCTGATTGGAGCCTAATATCCTGCATATATAAAGAAATCCTACACCTCGAAAATAAGAAGACAAAAAACCCATTTAAAAAATGGGCAAGGGACCTGAAAAGACACTTCTCCAAGGAAGAAATATAAATGCCCAAAAAGCACATGAAAAAAATGCTCGACATCGCTACCTATTATGGAAATGCAAATCAAAAGTACAGTGAGATACCAGCTTACACCCATGAGAATGGCACCTATTAAAAAAACAGCAGAATATAAGTGTTGGAGAGGATGTGGAAGAATAGGAGCCCTCATCCACTGCTGGTGGGATTGTGGAATGGCCCAGCCACTGTGGAGGAGAGTTTGGCAGTCCTCAGAAAACTCACAATAGATCTTCTGTAAGATCCAGCGATTCCACTGCTGGGTATATACCCAGAAGAATCGAAAGCAAAGACCCGAACAGATATATGCACACCAATGTTCATAGTGGCATTGTTCACAATTGCCAAAAGTTGGAATCAGCTCCAGTGCCCATCAACAGATGAATGGATAAACAAAATGTGGTACATACCTACAATGGAGTATTACTCAGCTGTAAGAAGGAATAACATGGATGAATCTTGAAGACCTTATGCTGAGCGAAACAAGCCACTCATTGATCAAATGGGGTATTTAGTGGTCATGGGAAATGTTTTTTATTACCTTACAGTAATGGACACAGGACATGGTAAATATCATCAAAAATTACTAAACTGTACCATCTAAATTGTAAACTATACTGTAAACCATTGACAATGTTTAGTAGCTACATTTCACTAACTGTATAACAGTTATAATAATGCTATCATCCACACAAAAAAAGAAAAGGTTTTAATATGGGGTGAGGAAAGGGGAAGGAGGTTGGGTATATGAGAGTCTCTAGTATTCTGTGTGTGACTTTGCTGTGAACTAAAACATCTTTGAAAATTTAAGGAAAATTTGGGAGACACTGGGGAATGAGAGGGGGAAGGTGCCACAGTACAGACTGGACACCTGATAATGCAGTGATAAAAGGGAAAAAAAAATTAAAAAATTTTTTGTGTTTTTTCCCATTTGTTGAATGTCCCAGCCCTTTAATTTAATTTTATTTTTAGGTGGTTTTTTTTCTGAGTTTCCATGTATTTTCTCTCTTACATTTAAGCTTATCCGTATTATTTCATTTTCCTATTAATTGTATTTGGCTATTATAGGGTTTTCATCTTCAAGGAAGGTTTAGGACACAGAAGGGTTACAATGTGGGCAGCAGAGGATCATTGGTGGGGGTTGTCTGGGATGGGGATTTCATGGGAGGAAGTTCACCTGAATATACATGAAAGATATATAAAATTGTTCAAATGATGAAGGGGTGGGGCATGGTTACAGTGGGTAGACAGTCACTCAATAAATGAGGGCATACTGAATTCCCAGCCTGGAGAGCTCTGCCACATTCTCCAAGGGAGCAACAACAGTCAGCCAAGTATAGGGGCAGTGTCTGGCAAAGGAAGATGGCCCACTGATGGGTTCTTGTTATTGATGACTAGCCTTACGAGTCTTTGCTCTTGTAATAGAAGCTTAGCCTACTATTATGGGGTACCTAAGGGTTGCCACCTGAGAGCCTCCTTGTTGCTCAAACGTGGCCTCTCTCTAAACCAAACTCAGCATATGAATGCATTACCTTCCCCCCAGCATGGGACATGACTCCCGGGGATGAGCCTCCCTGGCAACAAGGGATTAATACCAAGGGCCAACTGGCAATATGACTGGAAAAAGACCTTGAATAAAAGGGGGAAAATGTAAGGACAAATGAGTTCATGTGGCTAAGAGACTTCAATGGGAGTCAGGAGGTCACCAGAGGTAACGCTTATGCATACCTCAGTAGGATCTCATATAACACCAATTTGGATATCACCCCACACAAAGGGGCTCCTGAGGGCTCTGGAGACACCCAGGTCCTATATAAGGGGGGATAGCTCCAGAGATTGATGCCTTATCTCTGGGCTATACTTTGGAATCTGTGCTCCTGAGAGTGATAGAGTTGGACTCAAATAAGTCCTCCCCGCACATGGTCCATCAGTCCCTTCTATTCAAACCTATATGTGCTGCTGGAGTTTGTAGGTGGACTTCCAGAGACTGGAGCCTCTGGCCTGCCCGTGTGCCATCTTTGCCTGGAATCTCGGTAGAGCTGCAACTCCTGCTTTACCAGGTGACTTGGGACTCACCCAAGTCACCTGGTGAGGAGATGATGATGGACAACAGCCATCCCAGGGAATGGAGAGAGCCTGCAGCTGCAGGCAGGATTATCCCATCCACCGTATCCATGGGATATAAGCCCCCTCTCACTTGGAGGTAGAGTGGACATCACCATACCAGACTCCTCAGGATTGGAGGAAGAACTATGGACTAGAGTGGACTTAATGGTATTCTGTTGTAGACATATTGTGATTCAAGCAATGGAAGAAATTATAACAGTGAGATGCAGCCAGTTGCCACTGGATGCTTTTGGGGCAGGGAAGGGAAAAGCAGTTGTAATACAGCGGTATTTTTCAGGACTTGGGAATTATCCTGAGTGACATTACAATGACAGATATAGGCCATTTTACATCAGCATGTAACATGCAGAACTGTGTGGGAAAGAGTGTGGTCTACAATGTTAACTATGGTCCATGCTTAAAGGCAAAGTCCCAGGATGCGTATATCCATTGCAGTTGATGTGCCACACTAATGAAAGATTTTATGTGGGATGTTATGGGAGGTGCGGGAGGTGGGGAACATGTAATTTTTGTGTTACATTTATGTTATCTAAGCATCTTTTAAAATATTAAAAAAAAAAAACTAAATTAAAAAAAAAACAGGCAGAAAAAGGGAAAATACACAAATATACATTGATTAAACAACACATTCTTAAATAATTGGTGGGACAATGAAGAAATTGCAAGGGAAATCAGTAACATCAGTAAATATCTTGAGACAAATGAGAATGAGAAGACAACATATCAAAATCTGTGGGATATATTGAAGGCAGTGCTGAAAGGGAAATTTATAGCCCTCAATGCTTACATTTAAAAAGAAGAAAGAGCTAAAATCAATGATCTAAATTCACAGCTGGAGGAAAAAGAAAAAGAATAGCAAACTATTCCCAAATGAACTAGGAGGAAGAAAATAACAAAGATCAGAGCAGAAATAAATGAAATTAAGAACAACAACAACAACAAATAGAGAGAATTAACAAAACCAAAAGTTGGTCTCTGAGAAGATCAACAAAATTGGCAAACCCTTAGCTAGACTGACAAAGAAAAAAAGAGAGAAGATGTAAATAAATAAAATCAGAAATGAAAGCAGTGTCATTACTACTGACAAATCAGAAATAAAAGAATTCATAAGAGGATACTATGAACAATGGTGCACCTACAAACTAGACAATGTAGATGAAATGAGCAAATTCCTAGAAACATATGAACAACCTGCACTGACCCTAGAAGAAATAGAAGACCTCAGCAAACCAACCACAAGTACAGAGATTGAAAGAGACATCAGAAACCTCCCCAAAATGAAGAGCCCTGGAACAGATGGCTTCACATGTGAATTCTACCAAGCATTCACAGAAAATTTAATACCAATCTTACTCAAACTCTTCCAAAAACACTGAACAAGATGGAATGCTACCAAACTCATCCTATGAAGACAATATCATCCTAATACCAAAACTGGATAAAGACATTACAAACAAAGAAAATTACAGACCCTTTTCCCTAATGAATATAGATGCAAAAAATCTTCAACAATATACTCGCTAATCGAATGCAACAGCACATTAAAATAATTATTCTTCATGATGAAGTGGGTTTTATCCCAGACATGCAAGGGTGGTTCAACACAAGAAAATCAATCAGTGGAATACATAATATTATTAAATCGAAGAACAAAAAAATCACATGATCATCTTGATTCATGCAGAAAAAATGATCATCTTGATTCATTTGACAAAATACATCATCCTTTCTTGATAAAAATGCCCAGAAAGATATAGATTTGAAGGAAACTTTCTTAATATGATAAAGGCCATATATCAAAAAACTCTCAGCTAACAATGTATTCGATGGTGAAATACTGAAAGCTTTCATGTTGAGATAAAAAAGAAGACAAGATGTCACTGTCATATCTGTTGTTCACTATCATGCTAGAGGTTCTAGTTAAAGCAATCAGGCAAGAAAAAGAAATAAAAGGCATACAAATTGGAAAGGAAGAGGTAAAGCTTTTGCTAGTCATAGATGATATGATCCTATACCTAGAAAGTCCTGAAAAACTACAATAAAGCTTCTAGAACTAATAGATGAATTCAGCAGAGTGACAGAATGCAAGATTAATATGCAAAAATCAGTAGTGTTTCTATACACTAGTAATGGGCAATATGAGGAGGGAGTCAGGGGAAAAATTCCCTTTAAAATAGTGGATAAAAGAATCAAATATTTACCAATAAATTTAAACTAGGGCATAAATGGCCTCTACTCAGAAAATTACAAGGCACTGCTAAAGGAAATCAAAGAAGACCTAAATAAATGGAAGGATGTTCTGTGTTCATGGATTGGAAGACTAAATATTGTTAAGATGTCAATTCTACCCAAATCAATTTACAGCTTCAATGCAATCCCAATAAAAATTCCAACAGTTTTTTCGAGAAATAGAAAAGCCAATTATCACATTTATTTGGAAGGGTAAGGGGCCCTGAATAGCCGGACACACCTTAAAGAGGATCAATGAAGTTGGAGGACTTTCACTTCTGAACTTTAAATCATATCACCTAGCTAAGTGGTTGGAAAAAGATACACAGCATGGTATGGGCATAAAGATAGACATATAGAACAATGGAACTGAACTGATTGTTCAGAAACTGATCCTCACTTCTTTGGTCAAGTGATTTTTGGCAAAGCTATCTAGCCCACTCAACTGGGGCAAAACAGTATATTCAACAAATCATGCTGATAGAACTGGGTATCCATATCTAAAAATGAATGAGGACCCCTATCTCACACATTATACAAACAGTAAGTCAAAATGGATCAGAGACCTAAATAAAAAGTTAGAAGCATAAAACTTCTAGAAAATAATGTAGAGAAACACCTTCAAGACTTGGTGGTAGGTGGTGGCTTCTTAAACCTTCCTGCCAAAACAAGAACAATGAAAGAAAAAATGGATAAATGGGAATCCCTTAAATGTAAACAGTTGTGTACTATTCTTGCATCAATGTCAATGAAGGTACTATATCAGTGCTAAGGGTCATTAATTGGGGGGTGTGGGATTTTTTCTTTTGGACTAAGGAAAACATTCAAAGGTTTACTGGGGCAATGACTGCAAAACTCTGTAATGAAAGTGAGAGCCACAGACTGTACACTTTGGATAGATTCTACAAGTTATGGGACTGTATAACACAGTGAACAATGTGGTGGAATATGTACTGTGGTTAACAGTAAAAATATGAGAGTGCTCTCTCATGTACTATAACAACTGTACAGTACTAATACATAGTGTTAATAATAGGCCATGTATGGAAAAGATATACCAAATATACACTATTGGCTGTAGTTAGTGATAATATTCTTATGATGTTCTTTCATAATCTGTAACAAATGTTCCACAACAATGTAAGGTGGTGGTGAAGAGGTGATGTATGAAAATTCTGCACATTATGCACGATTGGTTTGTAAGCTCACAACTTCTCTAACAAAAAATATATATTAGAAATGAAAGAAATTAGGCCTAAAATATTCAATGTCATTCAGTCAACCATTTCTTAAGTACATTCTGTGTGCTAGTTATTTTTCTAGGTATTGGGGACATTGCAAGGTGATACTATGGGCATACCACTTGTGGTAACAAATCAGAATTCTCAGAGACTCCTTCAGTCATAAAGCTCTTCCATCCTCTAGCAATCTTACTTTCTTTGGATTCAGCCAGCAGATTTGGAGAGACAATGCCTGGTGGATCATATGTGACATTCTATAAACACACCTGGGAGTGGTGTTCATCACATCTACTCATTCCATTGCTAAAACTACATAACATAGCCATCTAACTGCAAAAGAGGCTGGTATGTAATTCTGCTGCATAGTCAACAGAGAAAGAAAATGGAATTGATGCTGGCCATCATATTATCTTCTACTTAATGCAACCAAAAGAAAAAGCATTAACTTTTTTTTTTTTTTAATTTATTCATTTATCCCCCCCTTGCTGCTTGTGCTCACTGGGTCAGCTAACCACGCCGTGCGGGCGGGCTTGCCTTCACCAGGAGGCCCCGGGAACCGGACCCGGGGCCTCCCATATGGTAAATGGGAGCCCTACTGATTGAGCCACAGCCGCTTCCCAAAAGCATTAACTTTTGTACCTCTCTTCTAAGGCAAAGTCTACTCTTCCTGTTATATTTACATACAAGATTCTGATACACTTTTTCACAGTTGATTTATGGTTCTATCATGATTGTTGCCCTATCAAAGTCACTCTAATTAATCAGAGAAAAATATGTTAGTTTACTAGTAAACAGGACTACTTGTTTATACAAATAAGGAATACCTTCAATAGATGCATGGCTGATCAGAAAGTTAGTGATCTCTAAGCCCACAGTTAGAGCAAAATTAGACTCCCCTATGGACTATAAATATCAAGTCACTGCACACTGACAGACTTCCCTTCTGCTCTCTTGAAATATTTCTGCTTACATTTCACCTGTCAACAAGATTAAGAACATCAATTCTCAGGGTAGTGTTGGAAAAAAACTAGTTTGATTTGTATTAATAAAATCATCCTTAATATTATTGTCTATGTTTTCAATATAGTTTATCAATTATTAAAAGCTTTTAGGATAATATGACTTCATGGCAATGTTTAACAATTTCCAGAAGTGTGGTTTCTCCTTTATTAAATATAATTAATAAGTTGGTGGTTTCCTTTGAGTTTTCGGGAGGCACATCAGCCTCATTAACCACACATTTATAAATCATATTCTAGGATCTTGTGTCAGAAATATTTCAGCAAGTACCTAATCCCATAAATTCTTGTGTGAACACTTGATTATTCCAGTTCAAAATTTATCCTGAAATTTAGAGGATGCATCAATGCTAACAGGTCTTCAGTTTCTTTCTTTCTTTTTTTTTCAAGATACTTAGATTACATAAATGTTACAGAAAAAATATAGGGATTCCCACATGCCCCACTCCCCACACCTCCTACACACTCCAACATAAACAACATCCTTCATTAGTGTGGCCCATTCATTGCAAATGAGAAATGCATCCTGGGGCATTGCCGCTCAGCATGGACCATAGTTCACCTTGTAGTTTACACTCTCTCCCACATAGTTCTGCGTGTTATGGGACGATATAAAATGGCCTATATCTGTCATTGCAATGTCATTCAAGACAATTCCCAAGTCCTGAAAAAGCCCCCGTATCACACCTGTTTTTCCCTCTCCCTACCCCCAGAGCCTCCAGTGGTCACTGCCTACACATCATTGTTGTAATTTCTTCCATTGCTAGAATCACAATATGTCGATAGTAGAATACCAGTAAGTCCACTTTAGTCCATAGTCATTCCCCAATTCTGAGGATTCTGGGATGTTGATGTCCACTCCACCTCTAATTGAGAGGGGGCTTTGATCCCATACAGCAGATGGGTGGGCCTCTCTTGCTTGCAGTTGTAGGCTCTCTCATTTCCTTGGTATGGAGGTTGTTGATCCTCACATCCTTGTTAGTTGTCCTGAGTGAGTAGGTGTTGCAACTCTGCTGAGGCCCTGGACTCAGCTGCCACATTGGGCAGCCCAAAGATTCCGGTCTCTTGCATGTACACCTACAAACTCCAACACCAAGTATAGGTTTAAATAGAAGGGACAGATGATCCATGTGTAGGGAGGCCATAATTGAGTCCAAATCTCTCTCTCTCTCAGGAGCACTAACTCCAAAGTATGGCCCACTGGCAAGGCACCAACTCTGGAGCTATCTGCCTTGACCATAGTACCTGGGTGTCTCCAGAGCCCTCAGGAGCCCCACTATTTGGGGGTAGTATCCAGTTGGGCTCTCTATGAGATCCTGCTGAAATGTGCATAAGCATTACCTCTGGGATGACCTCTTGACTCACTTTAGCCATACTTTAGCCATATAAACTCATTTGTCTTTACCTTTTCCCCCTTTTATTTGAGGTCTTTTTCCAGTTGCATTGCTAGTTGGTGCTTGGTAGCAATCCCTTGGTGCCAGGGAGGCTCATCCCTGGGAGTCATGTCCCATGCTGGGTGGAAGGTAATGCATTTATATGCTGAGATTGGCTTAGAGAGAGGCCACATTTGAGCAACAAGGATGCCCTCAGTAGGCAAGTCTTAGGCACCCCACAACACTTGGCTAATTTTCAATTTCAAGAGCAAAGGCACATAAGCATAGTTGTCAATATCAAGGGCCCATCAATGGATCATCCTCATTTGGCAGTCATTGCCCCTGCATTTGGGGGACGGTTGCTGCTCCATTAGAGAATGTGGGAGAGCTCTTCAAGATGGGAATTCCATATTCCCTCAGTTATTGCGTGAGTCTCCACCCACTGTGACAATGCCCTGTAAACATTTGAACATATTTATATACCTTATATGTATGCCCAGGTGAACTCCTCCCATGTATACCCCATCAGTGACATCCCACACCAATGATCCTCCCCTGCCCCGTTGTAACCCTTCTGTGATCCAATGCTTCTTCAAAAATGAAGCCAATAAAATAGCCAAATACAATTAATAGGAAAATGAAAAATAAGGATAGGTTTAAATATAAGAAATAAAATACATAAAAGTTTTTTAAAAACTAAAAGTAAATAAAAATTAAAAGATTGGGATGTTAAAAAATAATGAAAAATATTAAAAAAATTTTTTTTTGACATTTTGCCTTTCATCACTGTAATATCTGGGGTCTTGTATGTAAAATGACATTTTCTTCCATTTATTCCCTAGTGTCTTTTTTCATTTTGTTTTCAAAGAAGTTTTAGGTCACAGTAAAGTCACATACAGAATACAAGGGATGCCCATATATCCAACATCCTGCCCCTTTTTCCTCTTCCTGTATTAATACCTTTTTATATGTGGATTGTACCTTTGTTACAACTGATATACAAATAGTGAAACATAGCTACTAACCATGGTCAATGGTTTACATTATTGTTCACATTTTATGCCATACACTTTTATAAATTTTGAGGATATTTAACATGGCCTGTGCCCATCATTGCATGATCCTGTAGAACACTTCCATTGCCCACTAAATACCCCTTATTCCATCTATTCTATTCCTCTCTCCCCCTCCCCTCAGGGCCCACGGTGATGCCCTGGCTTCACTCCTTGATGACAAGATTCATAGTTACTTGCAACAACACTGAGGTCTTCACACACTAATTTGTCCTCCCCTATTAGCAACCACCTATGCTTTAGAGAGACTCCCATCCCTCTGTTTGTGAACATATCTGTCCTTCCCAGGATGGGAGTCCAACTCCTTACTGCTCATTGTGTCGGTCTCCACCCACTGATACAACACATTATGGCAAAATGATCACTCACACACTCCCCAGAAGCCTGCTCCAGGTACAGCCTCTCCTGAATGCCCCCCCCCCATCCAAAACCTAAATCAGTAACCCTTTCTTGTCATATTGCCATAAGAGAGTTCCCAACTTTGTACTTTCAACCTCATATCCACTAATCCCCAGTGTTCATCTGGTCCCGCTCCCAACCCTCTCCCCAGTTCCCTGGACCTTCCAACCCACCCTCCCCAATCTACCCACTTGTCAAACCTGAACTGTCCAGCCCAGTAATACCACTACCCTCCTGTCATATCCCTTCAATGTGCAACTACACACTTTCACCTTGTCACAGATTATGTCCTTATGGGCATTGGGTCAAAACTTTCTTCTCCCTTTCTATTTACCATAAACCTATCTTACAGACAATAGCTCTCTGAGTCTGCTCCATTTGCTTAATCCATATCAGTGAGGTCATGTAATATTCATCCTTCAATGCCTGGCTTGTTTCACTCAACATAAGGTCCTCAAGATTCATCTATGCTATCCCATGTGAGCACTGTATTCCTTCTTACAGCTGAGTAATATTCCATTGTGTGTATGTACCACATTTTGTTTATCCATTCATCTGTTGATGAGCATTTGGGTTGATTCCAACTTTGGGCAATAGTGAATAATGCCGCTATGAACATTGGTGTGTATATATATGTTCATGTCTTTGCTTTCAATTCTTCTGGGTATTCAGTTTCTTAACATATAGTTGATGTGAGATAAAACTTTCCCTTATAGCTCTGATATCTATGACATCAAAACAGAGAAGACCATATATAAAGCTTAATTGCTCACTATTATGTTCTTAACAAATAAGTAACTAGAGTCATACAAATCCCTTTTTGTTTTTGGAGTATCACTCTCAGGGCACTACTTGAAAACTAGTGCTATAGAAAGAGGGTTGGAAGAGTTTGTGGTGATAACATCACTAGAAAAAGGCAGTTCAGTGAATTGTAATTTTCAATATCATCTCCTATGCCTATATCTTACAAGTAACATTAGTTAGCTTTTATTTCTCCCTGCAATACTACTTTTTAAAAAAATTATTGGGATGATAAAATATTGTGACATCATATTATTTATGTTTATATTTTAAATGTATTAGTAGTTTTAAATATGTGATCAAATGAACTATCTCTATATTCCCATTGTATAATAAAAGTGCTTTTGAATTGTCAAAAAAATAGAGAGATGGGAAGCGGCTGTGGCTCAATCAGTGGGGCTCCCGTTTACCATATGGCGTGGTTAGCTGGCCCAGCGAGCACAGGCAGCAGGGGGGGATAAATGAATAAATAAATAAAATCTTAAAAAAAAAAATAGACAGGTCAGAGGAGCAACATGGCAGCATAGTAAGGAGCTCCAAGAGTCAGCTCATCCTATAGTGCAGTTAGTAATCACTTAGCGCTATCTAAAGCACCTAAATACTAGAGCAAGTACTTCTAACAGAATGTTAATAAGAATGGCGACAGTGGGCATCATTGTCTTGTTCCAGATCTTAGAGGGAAAGCTTTTAGCATTTCACCATTGACTATGATGTTAGCTGTGGATTCATCATATATACCCTTTATTGTGTTGATGAAGTTTCCTTCTATTCCTATCTTTCAAAATGTTTTATCAAGAAAGGATGCTGTATCTTGTCAAATGCCTTTTCTCCATCAATAGATATGATCATGTTAATTTTTTCTTTTGATCTGTTAATGTGGTGTATTACATTGATTTATTTTCTTATGTTGACCCTTCGTTACATATCAGAGATAAAACCCACTTGACCATGGTGTATAATTGTTTTTATTTGTTGTTGAATATGTTTAGTCAGTATTTTGTTGAGGAATTTATCTTCTAAGGTCATTAGAGAAATTTGTCTGTAGTTTTCTTTTCTTGTGGTGTCTTTATGTAACTTTGGATTTGGGGTGATGTTGGCATAATAAAATGAGGTAGGTAATGTTCCTTTCACTTCTATATTTGAAAGAGTTTCGAGTGGATTGATGTTAGCTCTTTCCGGAATGATTTGTAGAATTGAACCATGAAGCCATCTGGTCTTGGGTTTTTCTTGATTTGGAGGTTTTTGATGACTAATTCTTTCTTGCTACTTGTGATTGGTCTGTTGAGGCCTTCTATTTCTTCTTTCAGCAATGTACGTTGCTTATGTGTTTCTAGAAATTTGTCCATTTCATCTAAATTATCCATCTTGTTGGCATACAAGTTTTCAAAGTATCCTCTTGTGCTACTCTTTATTTCTGTGGGATCAGTGGGGATATCCCCCCTTTCATTTTTATTTTATTTATTTGCATTTCCCTCTTTTTTTCTTTGTTAGTCTAGCTAAGGGTTTGGCAGTTTTATTAATATTCTCAAAGAACCAGCTTTAGGTTTTGTTAATTTTTCTAGTGTTTTTTAAATTCTTTTTTTTTTTTTTTTATTTTTTTTTTATTTTTTTTTTATTTTTTATTTTTATTATGGGTAAAAATCAAAATTCTCACAATACATACAAACATTTGTAAAATGATATATAAATATATATGCATATATGTGTATTTGCTTACAAAAATGTTATATATATATATATACATATATTTTAAGAGGTGCTTAGATTACCTAAAATATTATACGGAACCCACTGGGATTCCCATGTTGCCCACCTCCCACACCTCCCACCACATCCAACACAAACATCTCCCATAGTGTGGCCCACCAACCTCAATGAACTTACACATCCTGGAGCCTTGCCACCAACCATAGACCACAGTTCACACTGTAGACCACACTCTCTCCCACTCAGTTCTGAGTGGTGTGTGCTGATTTAAAATGGCCTACATCCATTGCCACAACAGTACTCAGGACAACCTCCAACTCCCAAAGAAGCCCCTGTATTTCAACTGCTCATCCCCTCCCTACCCAAAAAACTGTCAAGTGGCCACTGGCTCCACCTCATTGTTATAATTTCT
>JAKSZT010054170.1:367425-398162 GCA_026826555.1 Tolypeutes matacus | reverse complement strand
AGTCAGTGCTTGGTAGCAATCCCTCGGTGCCAGGGAGGCTCATCCCTAGGAGTCATGTCCCACGCTGGGGGGAAGGTAATGCATTCATATGGTGAGTTTGGCTTAGAGATAGGTCACATTTGAGCAGCAAGGAAGCTCTCAGGAGGCAACCCATAACAATAGGCTAAGTTTCAATTTCAGGAGCAAAGACTCATAAGCCTAGTCATCAATATCAAGGGCCAATCATTGGATCATTCTCTTTCGCCAGTCATTGTCCCTGCACTTGGGAGACTGTTGCTACTTCCTTAGAAAATGTGGCAGAGCTCTTGAGGATGGGAATTCAGTATTCTCTCGGTTTTTGTGTGAGTCTCCACCCACTGTGACACTGTCCCATGAACATTTGAACATTTTCACATACCTTATATCTATGCTCAGGTGAACTTTCTCCCATGCAACCCCATCACTGACACCCCACACCAATGATCCTTGCCCGATCCAGTTGTAACCCTTCTTTGATCCAAAGCTTCTTCAAAATGAAGCCATTACAATAGCCACATACAATTAATAGGAAAATGAACCAAAAAATGATGTTTAATTATAAGAAATAAAATACATAAAAAATTTTAAAAACTAAAAATAGAATAAAATTAAAAGATTGGGATAATTAAAAAATGAAAAATATTTAAAAATTTTTTTGACATTTTCCCTTTCATCACTACAATATCTGGTGTCTTGTCTGTACCATGGCACTTTCCCTCACTCATTCCCCAGTGTCTCACTATTTTTCATTTTATTTTCAAAGACATTTTAGGTCACAGCAAAGTCACACACAGAATACAGGAGACTCTCATATACCCAACATTATCCCCTTATCCTCCCCTCCACATTAATATATTTTTATATGTGGATGGTACCTTTGTTATAACTGATATATAAATAGTGAAACATAGCTACTAAACATGGTCAATGGCTTACATTATGGTTTACATCTTAGACTGTACAGTTTTTGAATTTTGATGATTTTACCATGTCCTCTGTCCATCATTGTAAGATCATGTAGAACACATCCACTGAACACTAAATACCCCTTGGTCAATCTATTCTATTCCTCCCTCCCCTTAGCTTTGGGGACCATGGCAACCCTCTGGCTTAACTTCTTGGATGACAAGATTCAGAGTTATGTGTAATAAAACTGATGACTTGGCACTCTGGTTTGTCCTTACCTACTAGGAACCGTCTATGCTCTCGACAGACTCCTGCCTGTCTATTTCTGAACAAATCATTTCTCCCAAGGATGGGATTCCAACTCCTTGCCACTCATTATGTGGGTCCTACCCACTGATACAACACCTTATGACAGAATGATGACTCACACACTCCCTAGGAGCCTGCTCCAGGTGAGCCCTGTCCTGAATGACCCCCCATCCAACACCCTAAACCAGTAACCCTTCCTTGTCATATTGCCAAAAAAGCATTCCCAACTTTGTAGTTTGAACCACATACCCACAAATCCCCAGTGCCCCTCTCCCAACCTTCCCCCCAGTACCCTGGACCTTCCAACCCACCCTTCCCAATCTACCCAACTGTCAACCCTCCACCACTCAAACCAATAATATCACTAACCTTCTGTCATATACCTTCAATATTCAACTACACATTTTCACCTTACCATAGATTACGTCCGTATGGGTGTTGGCTCAAAATCTTCTCCCTTTCTATGTCTTGTAAACCTATCTTCCAGACAATAGCTCTCTGAGTCTGCTCAATTTGCTTATTTCATATCAGTGAGGTCATATATTGTTCAACCTTCAATGCCTGACATGCTTCACTCAACATAAAGTCCTCAAGATTCATCCATGTTATCCCACGTGTTAGCACTTTATTCCTTCTTACAGCTGAATAATATTCCATTGTATGTATGTACCACATTTTCTTTATCCATTCATCTGTTGATGGGCACCTGGGTTGATTCCAACTTTTCGCATTAGTGAATAAAGCTGCTATGAACATTGGTGTGTATATATCTGTTCATGTCTTTGCTTTCGGTTCTTCTAGGTATATACCCAGCAGTGGAATTGCTGGATCATATGGAAGTTCTATTGTTAGTTTTTTGAGGAACCACCAAACTGTATTCCACAATGGCTGGATCATTCTGCATTCCCACCAGCAGTGGATGAGGATTCCCTTTCCTCCACATCCTCTCCAACACTTATAGTCCGCTGTTTTTTCAATAACCACCATTCTAATGGGTTTAAGATGGTATCTCATTGTAGTTTTGATTTGCATTTCCCTAATAGCTAGTGATTTTGAGAATCTTTTCATGCGCTTTTTAGCCATTTGTATTTCTTCCATGGAAAAAATGTTTTTTCAGGTCACTTGTCCGTTTTTTAAATGGGTTGTATGGCTTTTTATTTTTGAGATGTAGGATTTCTTTATATATGCAGGATATTAGGCTCCTATCACTTATATGGTTGCTAAATACTTTCTCCCATTAAGTAGGCTTCCTTTTTACTTTCTTGATAACATCATTTCAGGTGCAAAAGCTTTTAATTTTGAGGAGATCCCATTTATCAATTTTTTCTCTTTTGCTTCTTGAGCTTTGGATGTTAAGTTCATATAAACATTTCATATCACAAGGTCCTGTTGGTGCTTCCCTACATTATCTTCCAAGATCTTTATGGTCTTGGTTCTTATATTTAGATCTTTGATCCACCTTAAGTTGATTTTTGTAAAAGGTGTGAGATGGTGTTTCTCTCTCATTCTTTTGGATATGGATATCCAGTTCTCCAAGTACCATTTGTTGAAGAGGCCATTCTCTCCCAGTTGAGTGGGCTTGGGGGCCTTGTAGAATATTCAATGACTATATTTGCGAGGATCTATATCAGAACTTTCAATTCAGTTCCATTGGTCGGTATGTCTATCCTTGTGCCAATACCATGTAGTTTTTTTTTTTTTATGGGTAAAAATCAAAATTCTCACAATACATACAAACATTTGCAAAATGATATATAAATATATATGCATATATGTGTATTTGCTTACAAAAATGTTATTTATATATATATATACATATATTTCAAGAGGTGCTTAGATTACCCAAAACATTACATGGAACCCACTGGGATTCCCATGTTGCCCACCTCCCACACCTCCCACTACATCCCACACAAACATCCCCAGAGACTGATGCCTTATCAGTGGGTTCTATTTTGGAATCTGTGCTCCTGAGAGTGACAGAATACCATGTAGTTTTGACCACTATAGCTTTGTAATATGTTTTAAAATCAGGTAGTGGGATACTTCCAATTTATTTTTCTTTTTCAATATGTCTTTGACGATTCGGGGCCTCTTACCCTTCCAAATAACTTTTGTAGTTAGTTTTTCCAATTCATTAAAAAATGCTGTGCTGATTTTTATTTGGGTTGCATTAAATCGGTAGATTAATTTGGGTAGAACAGACATCTTAATGATGTTTAGTCTTCCTATCCATTTACAGGGAATATTCTTCCATTCATTTCAGTCTTCTTTGATGACCTTTAACAATGTTGTGTAGTTTTCTGTATGTAAGTCCTTTACATATTTAAATTTATTACTAGGTATTTGATTCTTTGAGTTAATATTTTAAATGGTATTTATTTTTTATTCCTCCTAAGATTGCTCCCTATTGGTGTACAGAAATGCTACTGATTTTTGAACATTGATATTATAGCCTGCGACTTTAATGAAGTCATTTATAACTTCTAGAAGCTTTGTTGTAGATTTCTCAGGGCTATCAATGTATAAGATTATGTTGTCTCCAAATAATGAAATTTTAACTCCTTCCTTTCCAATTTGGATTGGCTTATATCTTTTTCTTGCCTCAGTGCTTGAGCAAATACTTTTAACACAATGTTAAATAGGAGCCATGATAGTGGGCATAGTCACAATCTTAGAGGAAAGCCTAAGATTTCACCATTGAAGATGATGTTAGCTGTGTGTTTTACATATATTCCTTTTATCATGTTCTGAAAGTTTCCTTCTATTCCTATCTTTTGCTGTGTTTTTATCAGGAAAGTGTGTTGTATTTTGTTGAATGCCTTTTCTGCATCTATATAGATGATCATGTGATTTTTTTCTTTCGATCTGTTTATGTTGTGTATTATATTCATTGATTTTCTTGTGTTGAAACATCCTTGCATACCCGGGATGAAACGCACTTGGTCATGGTGTATAATTCATTTGATATGCTATTGAATGTGATTAGGAAGTATTTAGTTGAGGATTTTAGCATCTAGGTTCGTTAGAGAGATTGGTCTGCAATTTTCCTTTCTTGTGGCATCTTTGTTTGGCTTTGGTACTATGGTAATTGTGGTATCATAGAGTGAGTTAGGCAATGTTCCTTCTACTTCTATTTTTGGAAGAACTTAAGCAAGATCGGTGATAGTTCTTTCCAGAATGTTTGGTATAATTCACCTGTGAAGCCATCTGGTCTTGGGTTCTTCTTAGTTGGGATGATTTTGATGACTGACTCTATCTCTTTACTTGTAATTAGACTGTTGAGTTCATCAACTTCCCTTCTCATCAATGTAGGCTGTGTGTGAGTTTCTAGGAATTTGTCCATTTCCTCTAAATTATCATTCTTTTGGCATATAATTTTTCAAAGTATCGTCTTATGATAGTCTTTATTTCTGTGGGGTCACTGGTGATATTACATTCCTCATTTCTTATTTTGTATATTTTCATCTTCTCTCTTTTTTTCCTTGTTAGTCTAGGTAAGGGTTTGTCAATTTTATTGATCTCAACGAACCAGCCTTTGGCTTAGTTTATTATTTCTATTGCTTTTTTGTTTTCTATTTCATTTAGTTCTGCTCTAACCTTTTTATTTTCTTCTTTCTACTTCCCTTGGTGTTATTTGGTTGTTTTTCCAATTCCTCCACGTGTGCAGTTAGGTGTTCGATTTTAGCTCTTTTTTCTATTTTGATATATGCATTTATGGCTATAAATTTCCCTCTCAACACAGCTTTTCCTGCATCCCATAGGTTTTGATATTTTGCATTGTCATTTCCATTCATTTCAAGGTAGTTACTGATTTATTTTGATATTTCCTTCTTGACCCACTGTTTGTCCAAAAGCGTGTTGTTTAACTCCCATATCTTTGTGCCTAATCTGGTTCCCTGGCCCTTACTGATTTCCAGTTTCATTCCATTGTGTTCAGAGAAATTATTTTGTATAATCTCAATCTTTCTGAATTCACTGAGATATTTTCTTTGGCCTAGCATGTGGTCTGTCTTGGAGTATGATCCATTTGAACTCGAGAAGAATGTATATCCACTGTATTTGGGTGTAGTGTTCTGTACATGTCTATTAGGTTCATATCCTATAATGTGTTAACCAAAGTCCTTGTTTCTTTATTGATTCTTTGTCAAGATCTTCTCTCTAATGGAGCTAAAGGTGTATTAAAGACCCCATTATAATTGTAGAGGCATCTATTTCTCCACTTAGTATTTCTAGTGTTTGCCTCATGTATTTTGAGGCACCCCTGTTAGATGTGTAAATGTTTATGATTGTTCTTTCTTCTTGAAAGATTACCCCTTTCACTAATATATAGTGTCCGTATTTGTCTCTTACAATAGTTGTGCATTTTAGTCTATTTTGCCTGATATTAGTGTAGCTACTCCCGACCTTTTTCAGTTATTGTTTTCTTGTAAGATTGTTTTCCAGCCTTTCACTTTCAGCCACCTTGAATCCCTGGGTCTAAGGTAGGTTTCTTGTAGACAACCTATAGATGAAGCATATTTCCCAATCCATTCTGACAATCTGTGTCTCTTGACTGGTGAGTTTAATCCATTAACATTCAGTGTTATTACTTTGAAGGAATTACTTACATTAGCTATATTTTCTTTGGGTTTATGTATGTCATATGTTGTTTCTATTTCTCTTCTTGTCTTTTTAGTTGTTCTTACACTCTCTTCCAGCTCTCTCTCTCCTGATTTTTCCTTTCAACCTGCAGAACTCCCTTTAGTATTTTTTGAAGGGCAGGTTTCTTATTGGCATACTCTCTTAATTTCTCTTTTATCCATGAATATTTTGAACTGCCCTTCAATTTTGAATGCCAGCTTTGCTGGATAGAGAATTCTTGGCTGGAAGAATTTTCATTTAGCACCTTAGTTATGTCATACCACTACCTTCTTACCTCCATGTTTTCACATGAGAAATTGGCACTTAATCTTATCGAGCTTCCCTCGTATGTGATTGATCTCTTTTCTCTCACTGCTTTCTGTATTCTCTCTTTGTCTTGAGTATTGGGCAATTTGAAAATGTATGTCTTGTGGTAGGCCAGTTAGGATTTATACTGTTTGGGGTGTGATGCACTTCCTTGGTATATACATCCACATCTCTCAAAATGGTTGGGAAATTTCCAGCTATTATTTCCTCCAATACTCTTTCTGTCCCCTTTCCCTTCTCTTCTCCCTAGGGATGCCTATAATGCATATGTTTGTGCATTTCATTTGTCATTCACATCCCTAAGTCCCTGTTGAATTTTTTCTTTCTATCTATCTGTTCTACCATGTGTTTGATTTCAGCTGTACTTTCTTCAACATCACTGATTCTTTCCTCTGCCTCTTCAAATCTGCTGTTATTTGCTTGCAGTGTATTTTTTATTTCTTTCATTGTGCCATTCATCACCATAATATCTATTTTTTAATTTTAATTTTTTAAAGATACTTAAGTTACATAAATGTTACATAAAATCCATTGTCTTTTTTGTATGTTTACAATTTCTTCAGTATATTCTCCCAGTGTCTTCTTAATATCCTTAATCTCTTACTTCACTTAATTAAGTTGATTCATGATATTTGATTGGACATCTCTGATTAGTTGTTCCATGCCCTGCATCTCCTCCTGTTTTTTATTTTGTTCATTGGACTGAGCCATGTCTTTCTGTTTCTTATATGGCTTGTAATTTTTTGTTAGTTTCTAGGCATCTGTTTAGCTTGATGGCTTTATTCACTTGATTAGCTTCTCTCTCTACTCTAAGGTTTTATCCTGTTGTTTGTGTGTGTGTGTGTGTGTGTGTTTGTGGTAAGGTTTCACTTTCACATTTCATTCCTTTTATTCTATTTCCCTGCTCTTATCTATGGTCCCTTAAAAATTAGGACCTAAGAAAAAGAAAGAGATAATAAGAGAAAAAGAATAATTTTAATAATAATAGTAAAGGTACAAGAGGAACCGAATAAGACCAAGGAAAGTGAATGATTAACATGAATAAGATGTATAGAAGTATAAGAATAAGAAATAGGAATTGAAACAATAAAATGAGAAACAAAATAGAGAAAAATATATAGAATGAGTTAAAAGGCTGGAATGATGAGAAAAGAGGGAAGGAGAAAAGATAAAAGGAAAAAAGTTAAGAAAGAAAACCAAGAAAATGCAAAAGAGAAATAAAAACAAGAAAAACTGAAGACCAAACAAAGATGTGGAATGAATAATAGAAATCAGAAGATAGAAAAATGAAGGAAAAAAAGAAAGTGTAGATAGAAAAATTCCGTAAAAGATTTAGAAAATTTAAACAAAGACAGGGGAAACACAACAAACAAGAAACAAGACAGCAGCAACTAGTACAAATAGGAGGAAAAAAAAGAATGGAAAACATCCTTCCCTCTTAATTCCCTAAGGAGCTTTTCAGGCTGCTTTCTTCAGGTTTCGAATGAGGTTTTAGCGAGGAAAATAAGGAAAAATTTAAAAAGAAATTAACCTTTTTAAAAAAAGGTAAGAGATCCAAGAAAAGCTAAAATAAAAATAATGTATATATGCTCCCTGTCGTAAAGTATCAGCTGGATGCTTGATAACCTGGTGTATCACTTCTCTAAGAAGAGCCAGGAATTGAACTAGGGACCTCGTTTATGCAAGACAGGAATTCCTCTACTAAGCTGTTTCCTTAGGGTAGTTATCCTTTCTGAAACCTATCCACCCCCTTTACCTTGGACAGGTTAGATTTCTAGCATTTTGGTATAGTCCTGTTGATTAGGTGCCTGTCTGTATCTGCCCCCTCTCTAATCTAATTCTTTTCTTTACCCAGTTGGCCTGAGGCGATCCCCTCTCCCCTAGTCCTGTTGGGTCGAGTTCCATTCCAAGATTCAATGGAGGCTCAGCTGGTCAAACTCACCACAAAGAAACCACTATCCACCCTTCCAGACCCCTCTTCCTCCCTGGGAATGCCCCCTCACACTTCATTTGGAGATTTGAGCCAGGGGCTCCACCTGGGCTACTTGCCCTGAGGGTGGGGTATATGTGCCGTTTCCAGCCACAGGGGCAAACTACTCACAGTTTTCCTTTGGCTTCTTTATCTTTCCAGTACCCTCCTAGATGACTCAGAGCACCTTCCCATTCTATATATATCAAAAGCAGCTCGTTTATATAGGTCTCTGCCTTCTTTCCACTTTTTTTTTTTTGTGTGTGTGTGAGAGGGTCAGACTCTGCCTATCTACTTCAGTGCCATTTTCCTGAATGATTTTCTAATGTGAAACCACCATTGAATATCATAAATAAATCTCACTTCATCTTGATGTATAAGTCTTCTGATATGCTGTTGGATTCTATTTGCAAATATTTTGTTGAGAACTTTTGCATCTATGTTCATTAGAGAGATTGGTCTGCAATTTTTTCTTGTAATGTCTTTATCTGGCTTTGGTATTAGGGTGATGCTGGCTTCATAAAATGTGTTGGGTAATTTCTCCTCCTTTTCAATTTTTTGGAAGGGTTTAAACAGGACGGGTGCTCATTCTTCTTGAAATGCTGGGTAGAATTCACTGGTGAAGCCATCTGGTCCTGGACTTTTTTTTGTTGGAAGATTTTTGATGTCTTATTCAATCTCTTTAAATATGATTAGTTTGTTAAGTTCTTGTAATTTCTTGTAGCATCAGTGTAGGTTGTTTGTGCATTTCTAGGAATTTGTCCATTTCATCTAGGTTGTCTAGTTTGTTGGCATATGGTGTCTCATAATATCCTCCTATGTTCCTTTTTATTTTCTTGGGGTCGATCATGACTTCACACCTTTCATTTCTGATTTTATTTATTTGCACCTTCTCTCTTTATTCTTTGTTAGTCTAGCTAGGGTTTTGTCAATTTTACTGATCTTCTCAAATAACCAGCTTTTGGTTTTGTTGAATTTTTCTACTGTTGTTTTTTTCTCAATTTTATTTATTTCTGTTCAATCTTTTTATTTCTTTCCTTCTGTTTGCTTTGTTAATGGTTTGCTTTTCTTTTTCTAGTTTCTCCACTTGTTCAGTTAGATCTTTGATTTTAGCTCTTTTTTACTTTTTTAATATAGGCATATAGGGCTATAAATTTCCATCTTAAGACTGCCATCGCTCTGTCTCATAAATTTTGATAAGTTTCTGATGAGTTTTGTTCTTCTCTTCATTCATCTCAATATACTTACTGATTTCACTTGCAATTTCTTCTTTGACCCACTGATGATTTAGGAGTGTGTTGTTTAGTCCCCACACATTTGAGAATTTACTTCTTTCCTGCCTAGTATTGATTCGAGTTTTATTCCATTATGATATGATAAGGTGCTTTGTATACTTTCAAACTTTTTGTATTTATTGACAGCTGCATTGTGACCTAACATGAGGTCTATCCTGAACAAAGATCCAAGGGCACTTGAGAAGAATGTATAATTCGCTGAGTTTGGGTGCAATGTTTTGTGTATGTCTGTTAGGTCTAACTCATTCATCATATTGTTCAAGTTCTGTGTTTCCTTGTTGATTTTCTGTTTAGTTGTTCCATATAATGATGTGAATGGTGTGTTGAAGTCTCCAACTATTATAGTAGAAATGTCAATTTATCCCTTCAATTTTGCCAGAGTTTGCGTCGTGTATTTTGGGTAACACTGGTTAGGTACATTGATATTTATGACTGTTATTTATTCTCAGTTGATTGTCTCTTTTATTAATATTTAGTGACATTCAGTATCACTTATAACTTATTTTGCATTTAAAGACTTTTTCTTCTGATATTAGTATAGCTGCCCCAGCTCCTTTTTGATTACTATTTTTGTCAAGTATCTTTTTTAAAAAAGATACTTAGATTACATAAATGTTACACAAAAATTATAGGGATTCCCATATGCCCCACCTCCCACACCTCCCACAACCTCCCACATAAACATCCTTCATTAGTGTGGTACATCACCTGTGATAGATATACACATCCTGGTACTTTGCCATTAAGCATGGACCATAGTTCACATTGTAGATCACACTCTTTCCTCCACAGTTCTGCATGTTATATGATGACATAAAATGGCCTATATCTGTCATTGCAATGTCACTCAGGATAATACCCAAATCCCTAAAAAGCCCCTGTATTACAGCTGCTTTTCCCTCTCCCTGACCCCAGAGTGTCCAGTGGCCACTGGCTCCACATTAATGTTGCAATTTCTTCAATTGCTTGAACCACAATATGTCTATAACAGAATACCAGTAAGTCCACTCTAGTCCATAGCTCCTTCCCCAATCCTGAGGAGTCTGGGTTGGTGATGTCCACTCCACCTCCAAGTGAGAGGGGGCTTATATCCCATAGATAAGATGGATGGGATTATCCTGCCTGCAGCTGCAGACTCTCTCCATTCCCTGGGATGGCCGTTGTCCATCATCATCTTCCCGCCAGGTGTCCTGGGTGAGTCCATTGAGCTGTAGAGTAGGAGTTGCAACTCCACCAAGATTCTAGACCCAGCTGTCACATGGAAAGCCCAAAGATTCCAGTTTCTGGAAGTACACCTATAAACTCCAACACCATATATAGGTTTGAATAGAAGGGACAGATGAACCATGTGCAGGGAAGACATATTTGAGTCCAACTCTGTCACTCTCAGGAGCACACATTCCAAAGTAGGGCCCACTGATAAGGCACCAAACTCTGGAGCTATCTGCCCTCACATAGGACCTGGGTGTCTCCAGAGCCCTCAGGAGCCCCTCTACTTGGGGTGATTTCCACTTTGGAAGCCTATGAGGTCCTACTGAGATATGCATAAGCGTTACCTCTGGGATGACCTCCCGACTCACTTTGAAGTCTCTTAGCCATATGAACTCATTTGTCTTTACCTTTTCCCCCTTTTATTTGAGGTCCTTTTCCAGTCGTATTGCCAGTTGGCAATTGGTAGTAATCCCTCGGTGCCAGGGAGGTTCTTCCCCAGGAGTCATGTCTCATGCTGGGAGGAAGGTAATGCATTCACATGCTGAGTTTGGCTTCTGGAAAGGCCACATTTGAGCAACAAAGAGGCTCTCAGGAGGCAGCCCTTAGGCACCCCAAAACAATAGGCTAAATTTCAATTTCAAGAGCAAAGACTCATGAGCTTAGTTATCAATATCAAAGGCCCATCAGTGAATCATCCACCTTTGCCAGACACTGGCCCTGCTCTTAGGGGACTGTTGCTGCTCCCTTGGAGAATGTGGCAGAGCTCTCCAGGCTGGGAATTCAGTATTCTCTCACTTATTGAGTGATTCTCCACCCACTGTGACTATGCCCCATGGACATTTGAGCAATTTTATATACCTTGCATGTACATTCATGTGAACTTCCACCCATGAACCCCCCATCACTGACACCACTGACCAACGATCCTCTCCCACCCCAGTTGCAACCCTTCTGTGATCCAAAGCTTCTTTAAAGATGAAGTCAAAATAATAGCCAAATACAATTAATAGGAAAATGAAATATTAATGATAATTTTAAATGTAAGAGCTAATATACATGAAAACTTAAAAAATAAAAATAAAATAAAATTTAAAGATTGGGATATTCAAAAAAAAGTTTTTTAATTAAAAAAAATTTTTTTGACATTTTGCCTTTTATCACTGCAATATCTGGTTTCCAGTCTGTACAGTGGCACCTTCCCCCTCTCACTCCCCAATGTCTCACTATTTTTCTTTTTGTTTTTCAAAGAAGTTTTAGGTCTCAGCAAAGTCACACAGATAATACAAGAGACTCTTATATACCCAACCTCCTCCCCCTTTCTTCACCCCATATTAAAACTTTTTTGTATGTGGATGGTAGCATTGTTATAACTTATATACAGATAGTGAAACATAGCTACTAAACATTGTCAGTGGTTTACACTATGGTTTACATTTTAGACTATACAGTTTTATAAATGATGATATTTACCATGTCCTGTGTCCATTACTGTAAGGTAATGAAAAACATTTCCACTGACTACTAAATACCCCCTGTTCGATCTATTCTGTTCCTCCCTCCCATCCCCCTGGGGCCCATGACAACCCCATGGCTTGACTCATTGGATGACAAGATTCATAGTTACATGCAACAAGATATCTTGGCACACTGGTTTGTCCTTCCCTATTAGGAACCACCCTTGCTGTTGAGAGACCCCCGCCTGTCTATTTCTGAATGAATTGGTCCTCCAAAAGATGGGAGTCCACCTCCTTCCTGCTCATTATGTGGGTCTCCACCCACTGATACCGCACATTATGACAGGATGAACACTCACACACTCCCTAGAACCTGCTCCAGGTGCGCCCTGTCCTGAATGCTCTTCCAACCCACACCCTAAACCAGTGACACTTCCTTGTCATATTGCCATAAGAGCATTTCCACCTTTGTACTTTCGACCTCATACCCACAATTCCCCAGTGTTCACCTCATCCCACTCCCACCTCTTCTCCCAGTATCCTGGGTATTCTAACCGACACTTCCCAATCTACACACCTGTCAACCCTGCACAACCAAACCTAATAATATCACTACCCATCTTTCCTATCCTTTTAATATGCAACTACACTCTATCAGTTTGCCATAGATTATGTCTGTATGGGTGATGGCTCACAACTTTCTCTTCTCCTTCTCTTTCTTGTAAACCTATCTTTCAGACAATAGCTCCCTGAGACTGCTCAAATTCCTTAATTCATATCATTGAGGTCATGTACTGTTCATCCTTGAATGCCTGGCTTGCTTCACTCAACATAAGGTCTTCAAGATTCATCCATGTTATTCCATGTGTTAGCACTTTATTCCTTCTCACAGCTGAGTAATATTCCTTGTATGCATGTACCACATTTTGTTTATCCATTCATCTGTTGATGGGCACCTGGGTTGATTCCAAATTTTGGCAATAGTGAACAAGGATGCCATGAACATTGGTGTGCATATATCTGTTTTTGTCATTGCTTTAAATTCTTCTGGGTATATACCCAGCAGGGAAATCACTGGATCATATGGAATATCTATAGTTAGTTTTTTGAGGAACTGCAAAACTGTCCTCTACAGTGGCTGGATCATTCCACAATCCCACCAGCAGTGGATGAGTGTTCCTATTCTTCCACATCCTCTCCAACACTTATAGTCTGCTGTTTTTTTAATAGCTGCCACTCTAATGGGTTTAAGATGGTATCTCATTGTAGTTTTTAATTGCATTTCCCTAACAACTAGTGATGTCGAGCATTTGCTCATGTGCTTTTTAGCCATTTGTATTTCTTCTTTGGAGAAGTGTCTTTTGAGGTCCCTTGCCCATTTTTAAAATGGGTTGTTTGTCTTTATTTTTGAGGTGTAGGATTTCTTTTTATATGCAGGATATTAGGCTCCTATCAGATATATGGTTGCCAAATATTTTCTCCTATTGGGTAAGCTGCTTTTTTATTTTCTTGAGGAGATCCCATTTATCTATTTTTTTCTTTTGCTGCTCGTGCTTTGAGTGTGAAGTTCATGAAACCATTTCCTATTACAAGGTCCTCTAGATGCTTCCCTATATTATCTTCCAAGGTCTTTATGGTTTTGGCTCTTATATTTAGATCTTTGATCTATCTTGAGTTGATTTTTGTATAAGGTGTGAAACGGTATTCCTCTTTCATTCTTTTGGATATGGATATCCAGTTCTCCAAGCACCACTTGTTAAAGAGGCCATTCTCTCCCAACTGAGTGGGCTTGGTGGCCTTGTCAAATATCAGATGACTGTATATGCGCAGATCTATATCAGAACCATCAATTCGGTTCCATTGGTCAATATGTCTATCTTGTGCCAATACCATGCAGCTTTGAGCACTGTAGCTTTGTAGTATGTTTTAAAGTCGGGTAATGTGATACCTCCAACTTCATTTTTCTTTTTCAATATGTCTTTGGCTATTCTGGGCCTCTTATCTTTCCAAATATATTTTGTAGTTAGTTTTTCCAGTTCCTTAAAAAATACAGTGTTGATTTTTATTGGGATTGCATTAAATCTGTAGATTAGTTTGGGTAGGATAGACATCTTGATGATGTTTATTCTTCCTGTACATGAACAGAGCATATTCTTCCATTTAATTAAGTCTTCTTTGATTTTCTTTAACAGTGTTGTGTAGTTTTCTGTATATCAGGCCTTTACATCTTTAGTTGAATTTATTCCTAGGTATTTGATTCTGTTAGTTACTATTGTAAATGGTATTTTTTTCTTGATTTCCTCCTCAGATTGCTCATTATTGGTGTACAGAAATGCTACTGATTTTTTAGCATTGATCTTATAGCCTGCAACATTACTGAACTCCTTTATAAGTTCTAGAAATTTTGTTGTAGATTTCTCAGGGCTTTCTAGGTATAGGATCATGTTGTCTGCAAATAATGAAATTTTTACTTCTTCCTTTACAATTTGGATGCTTTTTATATATTTTTTTTGCTTCAGTGCTCGAGCAAGTACTTCTAAGACAATGTTAAAAATAGGAGTGGTGATAGTGGGCATCCTTGTCATGTTCCTCATCTCAGAGGGAAGGCTTTTAGGATTTCAACATTGAAGATGATGTTAGCTTTGTGTTTTTCATATATACCCTTTATCATGTTCATAAAGTTTCCTTCTATTCCTATCTTTTGCAGTGTTTTGATCAGGAAAGAGTGCTGTCTTTTGTCAAATGCTTTTTCTGCCTCTATAGAGATGATCACGTGATATTTTTCTTTCAATCTGTTTACGTGGTGTATTGCATTGATTGATTTTCTTATGTTGAACCATCCTTGCATACCTGGGATTAAACCCACTTGGACATGATGTATAATTCTTTTGATATGTTGTTGAATGCAATTAGCTACTATTTTGTTGATGATTTTAGCATATAGGTTCTTTAAAGAGATTGGTCTGTAATTTTCCTTTCTTGTGGTATCTTTGTTTGGCTTTGGTATTAGGGTAATGGTGACATCATAGAATGAGTTAGGTAATGTTCCTTCTACTTCTATTTTTTTGGAAGAGCTTAAGCAGCATTGGTGTTAGCTTTTTCTGGAATGTTTGGTATAATTCACCTGTGAAGCCATCTGGTCCTGGGCTCTTCTTAGTTGGGAGGTTTTTGATGACTGAGTCTATCTCTTTACTTGTAATGGAGTGTTGAGTTCATCAATTTCTTCTTTCATCAATGTAGACTACTTTTGAGTATCTAGGAATTTGTCCATATCCTCTAAATTATCATTCTTCATGTCATATAATTTTTAGAAGTATCCTCTTATGACCCACTTGATTTGTGTGGGGTCAGTAGTGATATCACCTTCCTCATTCCTTATTTTTTTGTATTTGCATATGCTCTCTCTCTTTCTTTGTTAGTCTGGTTAAGGGTTTGTCAATTTTATTGATCTTCTTGAAGATCCAGCGTTTGGTTTTGTTTATTTTTTGTAGTGGTTTCTTATTTTCTATTTCATTTAGTTCTGCTCTAATCTTTGTTGTTTCTTTCTTTCTATTTCCTTTGGAATTAGTTTGTTGGTGTTTTTTCAATTCCTCCAAGAGTGCAGCTAGGTTTTCTATTTCAGCTCATTCTTCTTTTTTAATATGCATTTATGGCTATGAATTTCCCTCTCAGTACAGCTTTGGCTGCATCCCATAAGTTTTCATGTGTTGTGTTGTCATTTTCATTCATTTCAAGGTAGTTACTGATTCCTTTTGAGGTTTTCTCCTTGACCCACTGTTTGTCTAAGAGTGTGTTGTTTAACTTCCATATCTTTGTGCCTAATCTGGTTCTCTGGTCCTTATTGATTTCCATTTTCATTCCATTGTGTTCAGAGAAATTACTTTGTATATTCTCAATCTTTCTGAATTCATTGAGAATTGTTCTGTGGCCTAGCATGTTGTTTATCTTGGAATATGATCCATGTGCGCTCGAGAAGAATGTACATCCCACTGTATTTGGGTGTAGTGTTCTGTATATGGTTATTAGGTCCTGCTCCTCTAATATATTATTCAGAGTCTTTGTTTCTTTATTGATTCTTTGTCTAGATGTTCTGTCTAATGATGATAATGGAGTGTTAAAGTCCCCCACTATAATTATAGATTCATTTATGTTTCCACATTTTTTCCAGTGTTTGCCTCATCTATTCTGAGGCACCCCTGTTAGGTGTATAAATGTTTATAATTGTTCTTTCTTCTTGAAAGATTACCCCTTTTTCTAATATATAGTGTCCATCATTGTCTCTTAAAATAGTTTTGCATTTAAAGTCTATTTTGTCCAATATTAAGATAGCTACTCCTGCCCTTTTTTGGTTATTGTTTGCTTGTAAAATTGTTTTCCAGCCATTCACTTTCAGACTTCTTGAATCCCTGGGTCTATGGTGTGTTTCTTGTAGACAACATATAGATGGATCATATTTCCTCATCCATTCTGCCAATCTGTGTCTCTTGACTGGTGAGTTTAATCCATTAACATTCAGTGAATTTCTTACATCAGCCATATTTTCTTTGGGTTTAGGTGTGTCATTTGTTGTATTTGTTTCTCTTTTTGCCTTTTTAATTGTTCTTACATTGTCCTCCAACTCTGTCTCTCCTGTTTTTTCCTTTCAACCTGTAGAACTTCCTTTAGAATTTCTTGAAGTGCAGGTTTCATATTGGAACACTCTCTTAATTTCTGTTTATTGGTGAATATTTTGAACTTTCCATCATTTTTGAATGCCAGCTTTGCTGGATAGAGAATTCATAGCCGGAAATTTTTATCTTTTATTTCCTTGAATATGTCATACCACTGTCTTCTTGCCTCCACGGTTTCAACTGAGAAATCAGCACTTAATCTTATTGAGCTTCCCTTATATGTGATGGTTCTCTTTTCTCTTGCTGCCTTGACTATTTTCTCTTTGTCTTGAACTTTGGACATTTTGACAAGTACATGTCCTGGAGTAGGCTTGTTGGGATTTATACTCTTTGGGGTGCCCTGTGCTCCATGGATCTGCACATCAATCTCTCTCAATAGGGTTGGGAAGTTTTCAGCCATTATTTCCTTCAACACTCCTTCTGTTCCCTTTTCCTTCTCTTCTCCTTCTGGGATGCCTATAATGTATATGTTTGTGTGTTTTGTGTTGTCGCTTAAATCCCTAATCCCTGCTGGATTTTTTTCTATCTTTTTATCTCTCTGTTTACTATCTGTTTGATTTCAGATGTACTGTCTTCCACATCACTAATTCTTTCTTCTGCCTGTTCAAATCTGCTGTTATGTGAATCCAGCACCTTTTTGATTTCTTAGATTGTGCCATTCATTCCCATCATATCTGTTATCTTTTTATGTATGTTTATAATTTCTTCAGTGTGTTCTCCCAGGGCCTTCTTAATATCTTTAATCTCTTCCTTCAGTTCATTAAGTTTGTCCATGATATTTGTTTGGACAGCTTTGATTAGTTGTTTGATGTTCTGCATCTCTTCATGTTTTTCAGTTTGTTCACTGGCCTGGTCCATGTCTTCCTGTTTCTCAGTATTGTTTGTAATTTTTTGTTGCTCTCTCATGATTTTATCTTGATGGGTTTAATCAGTTGATTAGCTTCTCTCTCTGCTCTAAAGTTTTATTTAGCTGGTGGTTCTGTGTGTGCATTAAGTTTTCTATTTGTCAATTTGTTCTTCTTGTTTTATTTCCTTCCTGTTTTCCATGTTCCAGTTTTATCTTGAGCAATCCACCTCCCTGTCCAGCTCCCTCCAGATAGATGTCCCAAAGGCTCTCACTCTGTGGGTTCCCAATTCAGCCCACTTGGGCAGAATCCTGTCCCCAATCAGGCATCTTCTGTGAGAGAGATGTTGAATGCCCTCTTAAACCAATGCCATCTTGCCCTCCCATCAAATATTTTTTTCCAACCTTACACTTTCAGCTGGTTTGTATCCCTGGGTCTAAGATGAGTCTCTTGTAAGCAACATATGTATGGCTCATGTATTTTTATCCATTATGTCAGCCTATATCTTTTGATTAGGAAGTTTAATCCATTCACATTCAATGACATTACTGTAAATGCATTATTTACTTCCATCATTTTATTCTTTGGTTTTCTTATTCCATATTTCATTTTTATCTGCTTTTTTCTCTTTTGGTTACCCTTTCCTTTACTCTTTCTTTATAGTCTCCTCCACTCATCTTCCTCCTGTCTTTTTCAGACTGTAAGGCTACCTTTAATATTTCCTGCAAAAGTGGATTCTCTTTTACAAATTTATGTTTGTTTGTGAATGTTTAAATTCACCCTCATAGTTGAAGAACAATTTTGCTGGATAAAGAATTCTTAGCTGGCAGTTTTTTTCTCTCAGTATCCTAATTGTGTCATACCACTGTCTTCTCGCCTCCATGGTTTCTGATGAGAAATCCATACTAAGTCTTAGTGGATGTCCCTTGTATGTGATAGCTTGTTTTTCCCTTGCCACTCTCAGAATTTTCTCTTTAATTTTTGACATTTGTCATGTTGAGTGGTATGTGTCTTGGAGTAGGTCTATTCATATTTATTCTGATTGAGGTACAATGCCCTTCTTGGACATGTAAGTTCTTTTCTTTTGTGAAAGTTGGGAAATTTTCATCTATTTCCTCCAATATTTTTTCTGCCCCTTTTCTCTTCTCTTTTCCTTCTGGAACTCCCCTGACATGTATGTTATTGTATTTCATGTCATCATACAACTCCCTGTACCTATGCTCTATTTTTTTCTTTCTATTCTCTGTTTGTTCTTTTCTTTCCTTAATTTCAGCTGCTCTGTCTTTGGTATCACTTATTCTTTCTTCTGTTATTTTGAGTCAGCTGTCATATACCTCTAATGTGTTTTTTACCTCACCTATCTTATCTTTCATTCCATGATCTCTGTTACTTTTTTTTTTTCTTTTCTTTTTTACCGGGACATCCTGGGGATCGAACCCAGGTCCCTCCATATGGGAGATGGATGCCTAACCATTTGAGCCACATCCACCCCTACTACTTTTCTATTAAAGTTTTCAAATTTTTCTTTGTGCTCACTCAGTGTCTTCTTGATGTCCATTATTTCTTTTTTTTTTTTAATTTATTTTTATTGTGGGTAAAAATCAAAATTCTCACAATACATACAAACATTTGCTTAATGATATATAAATCTATATGCATGTATGTGTATTTGCTTACAAAAATGTTATTTATATATATATATATACATATATTTTAAGAGGTGCTTAGATTACCCAAAATATTACACGGAACCCACTGGGATTCCCATGTTGCCCACCTCCCACACCTCCCACCACATCCCACACAAACATCTCCCACAAGTGTGGCCCACCACCCTCAATGAACTTACACATCCTGGAGCCTTGCCACCAACCATAGAATTTAGCCATATTGTCTTTCAACTCAATTTGATTTTGTAAATTTGTTTGCATATTGTTGATTAGTTTTCTCAAATCTTGCTTCTCTTATGGGATTTTGATATATTCTTTTTCTTGGGCCATTTCTTCCATTTTCTTAGTATGGCTTGTAAGTTTTTGCTGATGTCTAAGTATCTGATTCGGGTGGCAAATTTACTCATCCTCAATTTCTCTCTCTTTTGTAGGGTTTTAGTGGTGGGAGGCTGTGTGTTACTGCTGTTCTTCCATTTTTGGTTCAACCTGTTCTTGGTCTTTAGGTTTGTCCCTGTTAGTTGCTCAAATCTGGTCCTTGGACCCAGTAATGGGTTGCAGACCTAGGGACTTGGGGAGGGATGCTGTAAAGGCTGGAAAAAACCTGTCTTACTTATTTACTTTTAATTTCCTTATGTGCACTTCTTTGGTCTGGCAGCTGTTGGTGCTTTTTGGTAGCCCTCTCAATTCAGTGCTTGTTCAGAGTGTGTTTGCTGCAACATGGACAAGATAAATGTGACAGAGGTTCCTGCCTTGATGCTAAGAGCCTCTTAATTCAACTTTCTTAGATGCAGTTCTCCAACCTTTGCTGGCAGGCCCCTCCCATTTCCTAGGTAGGAAATAATTCACTCTCTGCTGTGTCCTCAACAGCTAATCCTGGTCAGTAGAAAGGGAGAATGGGAGGATTGGATTTCTTTAGTCCCTTGCCTGCTCCCAAGGCAAACAATGGCATGGCCCCACCCAGTCTGGAAAGGCTCATGAGGCACAGCAGATCATATTTGTGGGCCAAATGCTGAGTCAGCCTTAATGTGTGTCTCTCTTTCCCTTTTTCTGGGAAGGTGGATCCCAGGGGCACCCTTTAACTGTAGCCTGCAGCCTTGAGGCCTGAGATTTCAAAAGTGTCTATAGTGTGGGGAAGGTTTTTGACATTTCCAAGTCCAGGTTTTAACTCACAGTCTTGCTGTCTTGATTCTTTTCCATTGCCTTTCTTTCATATGGGTGTTGTCCAGCTGTCCCCTGGTGTCCTAAACCCTAGATTTTTTTCCAGGCTATTTATGCCTGTCCTCTAGTTATTTTTCTGGGAGAGAAGACAGTCTCATGTCTCTTCTTTTATGGCTGTAAATATCCCTGTCAGCACTGCATTAGCATAAGTTTTGATATGTTGTGTTATCATTTTTTGTGACCTCTAAAAACTATCTTTATGACTTCTCAGAGAATAACTCTTTCAGCTACTTATCTCAGAGGTAATTATTTCCTATTTAACAAGATTCACTGTTACCAAGGAGTGGTGATACGCAGTTCTATAGATGAATTTATTGTTATTACAAATGTTACTTTAGGTTAGAGTTTTTAAAATCATAAAATTATTTTCATACTATTATTTGGCCAACTGTAACCACTAGCTGAAAGGAGGCAAATAGTGTACCCTAATTTTGTGGAATTTCCCTCTGCTAGAATGTGGAAATGTATTGGGAATGTAGCATGGGAAACCAAAGAATTCTAAATTCTGTTCATGGAACGGGAGAGGAAGAATGCACTGCTGTTTACTTAACCCTCTTTCCCTATCAGCTTTATATCCTGAATGGGGTCCTTGCCAGATTACTTGATGTAACCCATCAATTTAATTATTTTTACTCATATTATTGACTATTATACATAATATACAAATATTCCTTGGCTCTTTGACAAACCCATATATGTTCACATTTCACCGAAAATATATAAAGATAGTCAAGGTGTTTAGAAAAAGATCTCATTAAAGCACCAAATTATAGGATGAAGGAACTATCCAAGTAGATAGCCCTAGAAGAGAGGACTTCTTGGTTGGATAAGTTTAAGATGTGCATACAGTATCTTCCTTATAAAGATTCTCATTGGATATCATCACAGTAAATGTCTGAGAAGCATTCAGTTAAATCAACTTCTTTAGTTGTTTAATCCAGTGTCTTCCCCAATTTTTGTAACCATAGAACCCTCTTTCTCAAAACATCTATTAATATTTTGTGGAGTTAATATTCTGTGGAGCATGATTGGTGAAATCTGCACTAGACAACTGGTAAAACAGTCATAATATAGAATCTAAGTACAGATTTAAACCACAGAACCAATGAATGACTTAAAAAGACAGTCAATAGAAATCCAGCAAGATGGCATCACTTTAAGTGGGCACTCGCCATCTCTCTTACAAAAAACAGCTGAAAGGAGCAAGATCCTGCCTAAGTGAGGTGTTTTGAGAACCCACAGAACAGGAGGCTTCAGGGCAATGATCTAGAGGGAACTGGACAAAGAGATAAAGAGCCCAAGGGAAAACCATGATTTTTTTTGTCTCAGTGGTTGGAAACAGTAGGCAACCTAGCCCCACTCTCAAAGCACAAAAGTACAAGCCCTGACTCCTGCTGGCTACCGAGAGGGAGGGAACCTTTTCCGGGAGTAAGAGGGTTCTGGCAAAGGGCAGAGAGGGGTTTCCTTTCTGTGGGTTTGGTTAGTTGGACCCCCATTGAACTTAGGGGGCATAGCAGCTGGCAAGGGGTGACCCTGGGAAAAGGGGAGAGGTGAATCTGCTTAGGCAGCCTGATTTACCTAGCTGACCTGGGAGAAAGGAACTTGGGCTGGTAGAGGGTGGAGTCAGGCAATTGACTAGTCTTGTGCTGAAAATTAACAACATTCCAACTCCCCTAAGGGAAGCAGGCAGTAGGAAGTGCTTAATAACCTTCCAAAGGACTATTTAGTGTCCACTGGGATGAAGGAGAGGTCTGGAAGAGGGTTGAGAGTCATTTCTCTGCAGTGAGTTCAGATACCAGGGTCCCAATTGAATTTCAGAAGGGAACTCAAACTGACCAGGGGAGGTGAGGGAGGATCCGATCACACAGGCTATCACTTCCTGCTGTGCTGGGAGAGAAAGCAATACCAATAGAAAGGGGGCAGAGACAGACATGCAGGAATCCACAGGAATCCACACAACAGATCAGCAGGAATCCACACAACTGCAGAGTCAAACCTGCCCAAGGGAAAGCAACTGGATAGCTTTCTAGTTAACTGACCCAATGAGAATGTTTAGCTCACTGGAGGAGTCTCTGCTTTGAACATATGAAATCCCTTGTTCAATTCCCAGCTCTCCTTAGAGTAGTGATCCACCTGGTTATCAAACACTCAGCTGATACTTTAGGAGAGGAAGCACACAGACTTTATTTTTGTATTAGCTTCTCTTGGGTCTCTTACTTTTCTTAAAAAAGGTTCCTAATTTTAAGTTAACTTAGTTTACTCACTAAAACCTGATTCAAAACCTGCAGAAGGCAGGCAGCAAGATAATTGATTAATGAACACCGGCAGCCTGAGAAGCTCCTCAAGGGCCTAAGAAGTAACGGTGTTTTTCCTAAGTTTTTGTTTGATTGCTTGCTTAAGTGTTTGTTTTTGTTCCTTTTCCCCCCTCTTTCTCCCCCCCCACCCATTTTTTAAAAATTAGGTGCTGTTGTCTTTTTTCTTGTTTGCTGTGTTTCCCCCTCCCTTTGTTTCCCCTTTTTTGTGTACCAATTTTGGCTACCTACACTATTTCTTTTCCTTCCTTCATCCTCCTATCTTCTGCTTTCTGATTTTGTTCTTACATTCCACCTCTCTTTGTTTAGTCTTCAATTTTTCCTGTTTTTATTTCCATCTCCTCTAGTCTCTGCTTTCTTTTTTAACTTTTGCTAATTGTCTTTTCTTTTCTCTTTCCCTCTCTTCTTATCATTCTGGCCTTTTAATTCATTCTAGATAATTTCCCCATATTTGGATTTTCATTTCATTGTACCCCACTTCTTTATTCTTACTCTTTAGAACTTCTTCATGAGTTAATTATTCATTTTCCTAGGTCTTATACAGTTCCTCTTCTACATTTTACTACTATTATTACTATTATCCTTTTTCTCTACTTACCTCTTTCCCTTTCCCTGAGCCTAATCTTTTTCTTTCAAAGGAACATAGACAACAGCAAGTAAATAGAAAAAGAGGAAAAAAGTGTCAAAGAGAAAACTTACCACACACACAAAAACAAAACTAAATAAAGCCCTAGAATAGAGAGAGAAACGAATCAACTGAATAAACCCATCAAGGTAAAATATGCCTAAACAGCAACAGAAAATTATAAACCATACTAAAAAACAAGAAGACATGGACCAGTCCAATGAATAAACTAAAAATCAGGAGGAGATGCAACACATGGAACAACTAATCACAGCCGTGCAAACAAATATTATGAAATAACTTAATGAAATGAAGGAGGAGATTAAGGATATTAAGAAGACACTGCAATAACATACTGAAGAAATTGTAAACATACATAAAAAGGTAATGGATATGATGGTGATGAAAGGCACAATCAAAGAAATCAAGAATACACAGGAGCAAATGAAGAAAGAATTAACAATTCTTCTGAAAAAGTGCATCTGAAAAAATTAAGAGAGTATGCCAATAAGAAACCTGCTCTTCAAGAAATACTAAAGGGAGTTCTGCAGGCTGAAAGGAAAAAACAAGAGACCTGCTCTTCAAGAAATACTAAAGGGAGTTCTACAGGCTGAAAGGAAAAAACAAGAGAGAGAGTTGGAGTGTAAGAAAAAATATTTAAAAACAAAAAGAGAAATAAAAACAATATATGGCATACATAAACCCAAAGAAAATATGGTTAATGTAAGTAATTCCTTGGCAGTAACAACACTAAATGTTAATGGATTAAACTCACCAGGCAAGAGGCACAGGTTGGCAGAATGCATAAGGAAACATGACGCTTCTATATGCTGTCTACAAGAAACCCACCTTAGACCCAGGAATTCAAGAAGATGGAAAGTGAATGGCTGGAAAACAATTTTACAAGAAAACAACAACCTAAAAGGACATAAGTAGCTATACTAATATCTGATAAAATAGACTTTAAATGCAAAGCTATTTTAAGAGACAAAGATGAATACTGTATATCAGTAAAAAGGATAATAACTCAAGAAGAAAGAGCAATTATAAACATTTATGCACCTATCCAGTGTGCCTCAAAATACATGAGGCAAACACTGGAAAAACTAAGTGGAGAAATAGATGTCTCTACAATTATAGTAGGGGTCTTTAATACACCATTTTCACCATTAGACAGAACATCTCAACAGAGAATCAGAAAGGAAATAAAGAGTTTGAATAATACATTAGAGGAATTGCATGTAATAGACATATACAGAATACTACACCCAAATGAAGCAGGATATGCTTTCTTCTCAAGTGCACATGGATCTTTCCTCCAAGATAGACCACATGCTGGCCACAGAACAACTCACAGTGAATTCCAAAAGATTAAAATTATACAAAGTAATTTCTCTGACCACAATGGAATGAAGCTGGAAATCAGTAAGGGCAAGAGAAACAGATTAGGCACAAAGATATGGAATTTTTTTTTTATTATGGGTAAAAATCATTAAAGATATGGAATTTAACAACACCTACTTAGACAAACAGTAGGTCAAGGAGGAAGTTACAAAAGAAATGAGTAATTAACTTGAAATGAATGAAAATGGCAACACAACATATCAAAATGTATGGGATGCAGCAAAAGCTGTGCTGAGAGGGAAATTCTTAACCATAGATGCATATATCAAAAAAGAAGAAAGAGCTAAAATTGAAGACCTATCTGCACACCTAGAGAGCTTATAAAAAGAACAACAAACTATCCCCAGTGGAAGGAGAAAGAAGGAAATAAAAATTAGAGCAGAACTAAATGAAATAGAAAACAAAAAACATTAGAGAAAATAAACAAAACCAAAATCTTTTTCTTTGAGAAGATCAATGAAATTGACAAACCCTTAGCTAGACTAACAAAGAAAATAAGAGAGAAGATGCAAATAAAGAATATAAGAAACGAGGAAAAGGATGTCATGACTGACCCCACAGAAATTAAGAGTATCATAAGAGGATACTTTGAAAAATCATATGCCAACAATAAGGGTAATTTAGAGGAAATGGACAAATTCCTAGAAAACAAGCAGCTTACATTGACAAAAGAAAAAATTGATGAACTCAACAGACCAATAACAAGAAATGAGGTAGAATTAGTCATCAAAAACCTCCCAACTAATAAGAGCACAGGATCAGATGGCTTCCCAGCTGAATTCTACCAAATATTCTGGAAAGAACTAACACCAATCCTTCCTAAACTCTTCTAAAAAACAAACAGAAGGAGAAGGAACATTGCCTAACTCATTCTATGAAGCCAACATTACCCTAATACCAAAGCCAAACAAAGACACCACAAAAAAGGAAAATTACAGACCAATCCCTCTAGTGAACTTAGATGCTAAAATTCTCAACAAAATACTTGCTAATCATATTCAACAACACATAAGTGAATTATACACCATGACCAAGTGGGTTTCATCCCTAGTATACAAAGATGATTCAACATAAGAAAATCAATCTATGTAATTCACCACATAAACAGATCAAAAGAATAAAATCACATGATCATCTCTATAGTTGCAGAAAAATCATTTGACAAAATACAGCACCCATTCCTGATAAAAACACTACAAAGGTTAGGAATAGAAGGAAACTTCCTCAACATGATAAAGGGTATATATATATGAAAAACCCACAGCTGACATCATATACAATGGTGAAACACTAAAAGATTTCCCTCTAAGATCAGAAGCAAGACAAGGATGCCCATTATCTCTGCTCCTATTTAACACTGTATTAGAAGAACTTGCTTAACACTTAGGCAAGAAAAATATATAAAAGACATCCAAATTGGAAAAGAAGATGTCAAAATTTCACTATTTGCAGACGACATGATTCTATACATAGAAAACCCTGAGAAATCTACAACAAAGCTTCTAGAGCTTATAAATGAGTTCAGTAAATTCGCAGGTTTTAAGACCAATGCACAAAAATAAGTAGCATTTCTGTACACCAATACTGGGCAATCTGAGGAGGAAATCAAGAAAAAAATCCTATTTACAATTACAACTAATAGAGTCAAATACCTAGGATTAAATTTTTAAAATTTATTTATTTGTTTAGTTGTTCCCCTCTCATTGTTTTGCCCTCGCTGTCTGCTGTCAGTGTGTTCCTCTGTGTCTGCTTGTCTTCTCCTTTAGGCAGCACTCAGAACCAATCCTGGGACCTTCCACAGTGGGAGAGAGGTGCTCAATCTCTTGTGCTACCTCAACTCCCTGGTCTGCTGTGTCTCTCATTGTCTTTCCTCTGTGTCTCTTTTTGTTGCATCATCCTAGTGCACCAGTTCTCCATATGAGCCAGAACTCCTGCACAGACTAGCACTCCTGCATGGGCCAGATCATCACTTGGGCCAACTTGCCGTGTGGGCCATCTTGCCTTTCATCAGGAGGCCCCAGGAATCAAACCTTGGACCTCCTATATGATAGATGGGAGCCCAATTGTTTGAGCCACATCCATTTCCCCTTAGGAATAAGTTTAACTAAAGATGTAAATTGCTTATACATAGAAAACTACACAACACTGTTAAAGAAAATCAAAGAAGACTTAAATAAATGGAAAAATATTCCTTGTTCATGGATGGGAAGACTAAACATTATTAAGATGTCTATCCTACCCAAACTGATATACAGATTTAATGCAATCCCAATAAAGATCAACACACCCTTTTTTACTGAAATGGAAAAACTATGAAATTTATTTGGAAGGCAAAGAGGCCCTGAATAGCTGAAGACATATTGAAAAAGGAAAATGAAACTGGAGGAATCACACTACCTGACTTTAAAACATACTACAAAGCTACAGTGGTCAAAACTGCATGGTATGGAACAAGGATAGACATACTGACCAATGGTACCAGATTGAGAGTTCTGATGTAGAAACACCCAGGTATGGTCAGGGTGGATGGCTCTGGGGTTTGGTGCCTTACCAGTGGGCCCTACTTTAGAGTTTATGCTCCTGAGGGTGACAAAGTTGGACTCGATTATGTCTTCCCTGCACATGGCTCATCTGTCCCTTCTATTTAAACCTATACTTGGTGCTGGAGTTTGTAGGTGTATGTCTAGAGACTCGAGTCTTTGGGCTATCCATGTGCCAGCTGGACCTGGAACCTCAGTGGAGTTGCAAAACCTACTCTACAGTACATTGGACTCACCCAGGACAACTGGCAGGGAGATGATGAGGGACAACAGTGGTCCTAGGTAAAGGAGAAAATCTCCAGCTGTAGGCAGGATAGTCCCATCCACATTCCCCATGGGATATAAGCCCCCTCTCAACTGGGGGTCAAGTGGATATAGCCATCCCAGAATCCTTAGGATTGGGAGAAGAGCTATGGACTGGGATGGACTTACTGGTATGCTACTATAGACATATTGTGATTCTAGCAATGGAAAAAATTGCATATTGGTGCAGAGCCAGTGGTCACTGGGGGCTCTGGGGGCAGGGAAAGGGAAAAACAGTTGTAATATGGAGACTTTTTTGGGACTTGGGAGTCGTCCTGAGTGATGTTGCAATGACAGATATAGGCCACTTTATATCAGCACATAACAGGAAGAACTGTGTGGGAGATAGTATAGACTACAATATACCATGCTTAATGGCAAGGCCCCAAGATTTATTTATCAGTTGCAATGAATGTGCCACACTAATGAAGGATATTCATGTGGGAGGGTGTGGGAGGTGTGGGGAATGGGGAATCCCTATATCATTTGTGTAACATTTATGTAATCTAAGTATCTTTTAAAAATAAAAAATAAAAACTGCATATTATTGGCACAAGGTAGGCATACCAAAAAATGGAATCAAATTGAGAGTTCTGATATAGGTCCTCACATATACAGTCATCTGATTTTCTACAAGACCACCAAGCTCACTCAACTGGGTGAGAATGGCCTCTTCAACAAAGGATGCTTGGAGAACTAGATATTCGTATCCAAATAAAATGAGAGAGGAACACCATCTCACACCTTATTCAAAAATCAACTCAAGATGGATCAAATATCTAAATGTAAGAGTCAAGACCATAAAGACTATGGAAGATAATGTAGGGAAGCATCTACAGGACCTTGTAATAGGAAATGGGTTCATGAACTTCACACCCAAACATGAGCAGCCAAAGTAAAAATAGATTAATGGAACCTCCTCAAAATTAAAACCTATTGCACCTCAAAGGAGTTTGTCAAGAAAGTGAAAAGACAGCCTGTCAAATGGGAAAAATTATTTGTTAAACATATATCTGATAGGAGCCTAATATCCTGCATATAAAAAACCCTACATCTCAAAAGAAAAAAAACCACTTTAAAAAATGGGCAAATGACTTGAACAGACACATCTCCAAAGAAGACATACAAATGGATAAAAAGTACATGATATGATGCTCAACATCACTAGCTATTAACGAAATGCAAGTCAAAACTACAGTGAGATATCACCTTACACCAATTACACTGGCAGCTATTAAAAAAACAAAGGACTACAAGTTTTGGAGAGGATGTGGAGGAAAGGGAACCCTCATCCACTGCTGGTGGGAATGTAGAATGGCCCAGCCATTGTGGAGGACAGTTTGGCAGTTCCTCAGAAACCTAATTATAGATCTGTCATTTGATATAGCAATTACACTGCTAGATATATACCCTGAAGAATTGAAATCAAGGTCATGAACAGATATATGCACACCAATGTTCATAGCGGCATTATTCACTATTCCTAAAAGTTGGAATCAACCCAAATGCCCATCAACAGATGAATGGATAAGCAAAATGTGGTATATAAATACAATGGAATATTACCCAGCTGTAAGAAAGAATACAGTACTAACACATGGGATAACATGGATGAATCTTGAGGACCTTATATTGAGTGTAGCAAGCCAGGTATTGAAGCACAAACATTGCATGACCTCTCTGATATGAATTAAGAAAATCGAGCAGACTCAGAGAGCTAGAGTCTGGAAGATAGGTTTACAGGACATAGAAAGGGCAAAGAAGGTTGTAAGCCAATGCCTATATGAGTGAAATCTATGATAAGGTGGAATTGAGAATTTGTGCAGTGAAGGGATATGATAGGGGTGTAGTGATACTATTGGATTGTGTGGTGCAAGCTTGACAGGGGGTAGGGTGGGGAGGATGGATTGGACAGTATATGGAACTGGGATTACCTCCTGAGAGCTTCCATGTTGCTCAAATAAGGCCTCTTTCTAAGCCAAACTCAGCAAATAAATGCATTACCTTCCCCCCCAGTGTGGGACATGACTCCCGGGATGAGTCTCCTTGGCACCGAGGGATTACTACCAGGCACTGGCTGGTGAAGCAATTGGAAAAAGACCTTGAACAAGAGGGGGGAAAGGTGAAGACAAATGAGTTTATATGGCTAAGAGACTTCCAAGTGAGTTGGGATTTCATCAGAGAGGCAATGCTTATGCACGTCTCAACAAAATCTCATAGACTGCCAAAGTAGATACTATCCCAAATAGTTGGGCTCCTGAGGGCTCTGGAGACACCCACATCCTACAGTCATGGCAAATAGCTCCAGAGTTTGGTGCCTTGCTAGTGGTGCTTTGTAGTTTATGCTCATGAGTGTGACAGAGTTGGACTCAGTTGTGACTTCTCTACACATGCCTCTTCTGTCCCTTCTATTTGAACCTATACTTGGTGCTGGAGTTGGTAGGTGTACGTCCAAGAGACTTGAATCTCTGGGAAGTCTATGTGCCATCTAGGCCCTGAGCCTCAGTGGGGTTCAACACTTACTCTCTAGTTCATTGGACTTACCCAGGACAACCAACAAGAAGGCAAGAATGGACAACCATCACACCAAAGAACCGAGAGAGTCTACAGCTGCAAGCAAGAGAGTTCCATCCATCAACCATATGGGATCAAAACCCCTCTCAAATAGATGTGGAGTGGGCATCACCATCCCAGAATCCTCAGGGTTGGGGAATAAAATATGGAGTAGAGTGAACTTACTGGTATTCTACCATAGACTTATTGGGATTCTAGCAATGGAAGAAATTATATTATTGATGTGGAGACAATGGCCAATGGAGTTGCTGAAGTCAGGGAGAGAGAAAAAGAGTTGTAACATGGGGGTATTTTCAGGACTTGGAATTGTCCTGAATGACATTGCAATGACAGATACAATCCATTATATATCCTGCCATAACCTAGAGAATTGAGTTTGAGAGAGAGTAAACTACAATGTAAAGTATAATCCATGCTTAGTGGCAATGCTCCAAAATGTGTTCATCAATTGCAATGAATGTAC
>JAKSZT010054170.1:337594-352425 GCA_026826555.1 Tolypeutes matacus | reverse complement strand
TCTATTTTGGAATCTGTGCTCCTGAGAGTGACAGAATTAGACTCAAATAAGTTCTCCCTGAACATGGTTCACCAGTCCCTTCTATTCAAACCTATATGTTATGCTGGAGTTTTTAGGTATGCTTCCAGAGACTGGAGCCTCCCACCTACCTATGTGCCAGGTGTGCATGCAATCTAGGTGGAGCTGCAACTCCTACCCTACAGCTCAATGGACTCATCCAAGTCACCTGGTGAGGAGACAACGATGGGCAATGGCCATCCCAGGGAATGGAGAGGGCCTGCTTCTGCAGGCAGGATCATCCCACCCACCATATCCATGGGATGTAAGCCCTCTCTCACTTGGAGTTGGAGTGGACATCACCATCCCAGTCCCCTCAGGATTGGGGGAAGAACTATGGACTAGAGTGGACTTGATGGTGTTCTTTGTTCACATATGGTGATTCTAGCAATGCAAGAAATTATAACAATGTGGTGGAGCCAGTGGCCACTTGACACTTTTGAGGTAGGGAGGGGATGAGCAGTTGAAATATAGGGGCTTCTTTGGGAGTTGGAGGTTGTCCTGAGTACTGTTGTGGCAATGGATGTAGGCCATTTTAAATCAGCACACACCACTCAGATCTGAGTGGGAGAGAGTGTGGTCTACAGTGTGAACTGTGGTCTATGGTTGGTGGCAAGGCTCCAGGATGTGTAAGTTCATTGAGGGTGGTTGGCCACACTGTGGGAGATGTTTGTGTGGGATGTTGTGGGAGGTGTGGGAGGTGGGGAACATGGGAATCCCAGTGGGTTCCGTGTAATATTTTGGGTAATCTAAGCACCTCTTAAAATATGTGTATATATATATAAATAACATTTTTGTAAGCAAAAAAAAAAAAAAGAAAAGAAAATCTATTTTCTCTGAAATTAGTATAGCTACTTTCACCCTTTCATGCTTTGCATGTAAAATTGTTTTCCAACCCTTCACTTGCAACCTCCTTGCATCTTTGGGTTTAAGGTGAGTTTCTTGTAGACAGTATATCGATGGGTCATATATCCTTACACATTCTGCCAATCTGCCTCTTTTGATTGGGGAGTTTAATCCATTAACATTCAATGTTTTTACTCTCAAGGCAGTGCTTACATTAGCCTTTTTTATTTAGGTTTATATATGTCATATTTTGTTTTTATTTCTCTTTTTATCCTTTTAGTTATTCTTAGTAATAGTATTCCTTTCTACACTCTCCTCCAACCCTCTCTCTTCTGTTTTTTCCTTTCAACCTGCAGCACTCCCTTTTGTATTTCTTGAGGGGCTGGTCTCTTGTCGACAAACTTTTAATTTCTGTTTATCTGTGAATATTTTGAACTGTCCCAAATTTTTGAATGCCAGCTTTGTTGGATACAGAATTCTTGGCTGGCTGTTTTTTTTGTTTTTTTTGTTTTGTTTTGTTTTGTTTTTTTTTCTTTTAGCACTTTAACTATGTCATACCACTACCTTCTTGCTTCCATGGTTTCAGATGAGAAATAAGTACTTAATCTTATCAAGCTTCCCTTATATGTGATGGATCTCTTTTCTCTTGCTGCTTTCAGAATTCTCTTTGCCTTGAGAGTTTGACAATTTGATAGGTATGTGTCTCATTTTAGACTTGTTAAGATGTATACTCTTTAGAGTTTACTGTGTTTCCTAGACCTGTATATCCATATCCCTCATAGAAGTTGGGAAATTTTCAGTCATTATTTCCTCTAACAATCCTTCTGCCCACATTCCCTTCTCTTCTCCCTCCTGGATGTCTCTAATGTGTCTATTTGTGCATTTTATGTTGTCATTCAATTTCCCGAGTTACTGCTAAATTTTTTCCATCTTTTAATCTGTCTGTTCTACTATCTGTTTGATTTCAGATATTCTATCTTTGTTGTCACTAATTCTTTCCTCTGCTTGTTCAAATCTGCTGTTATGTGCTTCCAGCATATTTTTAATTCCTTACATTTTGCCTTTCATCACTTTCAGATCTGTTATCATTTTTGTATTTTTACTATTTCTTTTGTATGTTCCCCCAGTGTCTTCTTAATATCCTTTATCTCTTCCTTCATTTCATTAAGTTGATTCATGATATTTGTTTGGACATTGCTGATTGGTTTTTCCATGTTCTGTGTCTCCTTCTGCTTTTTAGTTTGTTAATTAGACTGGGCCATGTCTTCCTGTTTCTTAGTATGGCTTTTAATTTTTTCTGCTGTCTAGGCATCTGTTTATTGTGGTGGGTTTATTCTGTTGGTTAGCTTCTCTTTCTACTCTAGGGTTTTATTTCATTTTGTTTTGGGTTAAGGGTCCTTCTTGATGCTTGGATCCACTTATTCTATATACTTGTAGTTGTCTGTGTTCTCCCAAAAAATATTAGGAACATAGACAAGGAAAGAAAGAAGAAGAGGAAAAGAAAAATAAAAAAATATGGAAAAGGAACCATAAAAGAACCAGGAAAAAATAGGTAATAAGACTGAAAATCATAAAAAAAAAAAAATACAGGAATAAGATTTAAAAGAGTGGACTAAAGGAAAGAAACCAGAAATAAAATAAAAAAGATTGGAAAAATGAGAAGAAAGAAAATGAAGACCAAATAAGAGAAGGTGGAATGAAGAAAAGCAACAGAAGAGGGAAAAGTGAAACAAAGAAAAGAAGTAAATAAACCAAGGGGAAAAAAGAGAGAAAGAAGGAAAATGAAAAAGAAAGAAAGGGAAAAAAAAAAACAGAAAAATCAGGTTTCCTTCTCAAGCTGCCAGTGCTCAGCAATCAATCACCTTACCTCCCACTCTCTACAGGTAAAGATGTCGAGAAAAAAGTAATGAATTAAAAAAATATAAAACATAAATAAATAAACAAAATTCTCAGTCTAAGTTCCCTGTCATGAGACTGCTTGTCTCTCAACTTCCTCTCCCACAGGGAGCCAGCTGGGTGCTTGACAACCTGTTGGATCACTTTCTGGATCCCTTCAATGTTGGTTGGACACCTGACAGCTCCTGGTCTGCCTCTCCCCACCCCCTTTCCCTCAGACCATTTAGCATTTTTTTAGGAGGTACCAGGGTTTGAACCCAGGGCCACATATATGTGAAGGAGGCCTTCAACCACTGAACTACACCTGGTTAAGCTGCTGAAAGATTTTCTCTGCTTCTCCCAACCCTCTTTTCCTTGAGGTCAGTTGGCCTTCTAATGGCTTTCTGGCTGTCTCTCTTGGCTTCCCTCTCTCCTGTGCTGTTAGGTACCTGTCAGCCCAGCCCCTCACTGACCCAGTTCCTCTCTCCCAGGTTGGGTGGGTATGACAGCCTGCCTGATAAACTCACCCCTCCTTTCTCTCTGGAGCCACTTCAATGCTGGCTGGCTTCTTTCTTTCTTTTTTTTCTGGTATGCCCACCCTGTCTGCCTACCCCCAATACCTCTCTCTCCCTGAGCTGTCTTGCAAGTTTTTGGCTGGTGCCTAGGAATTTCATTATCTTGATGCATTGACTCTGAAAGTCAGTTTCTCCTTCTTGTGTAGAGTTTTATTGTTGATTGGCTTTGTGTTAAGTGTCTTCTTTGACACTGGTCAAACTTATTTTGGACCTTTTGTATATTCTAAGTTTAATTGATCAGATTTTCTCAGCTGTTCTTCATCTGATTCTTGTCCTAAATATTCAGTACAATTTTTTAAGATTGTAATTTTTGTGTAATTGTGTCACCTCCAGGAGATATCTTCCTTTCCTATCTTCCTTCTCTGGGAATCTTCATCTGATCTGTTTGTTTTTGTGCAGAATGCTCTCCCCAGCACCTATGATTTGTTTAACTTTTCTCTCTCACACTCAGTGCCCATTTTCCTTACACTTTTCAGTTCTGGGACCCTTCAGTCTTACAGTAGTTCAGTTTAATCCCCCTTTTCTCTCTGAAGCTTTTCTACCTCCACTTTCTTCCCTTTTAGTTTATCCCACTCTGTGGAGCCAGATGGGGTCAACCCAGAAAGGTGGGTGGGTCACTATAAAAAAAAGTCCTTTTTGAATTTAGGGAATCCTGCTGACAGTAAGTGGATTGAGTGAGTGCACATTTGGCTGCCATTGTTCTGCTGCAGTTTCCCCCTCCCTTTAGGGCCCTTTTGTATGCAGCACTCGTCAGTGGCTTGTTTTCCACCCTAGATTACTGTGGTCTTGGATCCCTGTGCCTGAATATATATGGGGCTTTAACTCACTGCTGTGAGTTCCCATATATCCTGTGTCTCTGGTGGAAGGGACCTGGGTCTCTGCCTCTGGAAAACTCCCAAGCTTTGCACAGGACTGAGTGGGGGTGAGGGAAAGTGTACTGGCTGGTCTGGGATGGAAGTTTCCTGCTTGATATTATTCTTTCTTTGATTCAGAATTTGTGGGGTCCTTCTCCAGTCTCTACCATACTCCAGTATTCTAAGCAAGTGAAATTTGTCCTTATATTCACTGAGTCTCTAAAGAGGTTTTTCCAGGTTTTTCTTACACTGCTATGTTGATGGCATCACCTCTTCTTTTGGTATCTTTGTATGGCTTTGGCCTCTTTGAATGAATTACGGAATGTTCCCTAATTTGAGTTTGAGCAGAATTAGAGTTAAGCCTTCTTGGGATGTTTAGGAGAATTCCCTCTGAAATCATGCAGTCTTGGACTTTAATTTTTTGAGAGGTTTTTGATTACTGATTCAATCTCTTTACTACTAATTTGTTTGTTGAGATCTTCTATTTCTTCTTGAGTCAGTGTAGATAGTTTGTGAGTTCCTAAGAATTTGTCCATTTTCTCTGTTATCTAATTTATTGGTATACAGTTGTTCATAATATACACTTACAGTCCTTTATTTGTGAAGTTTGGTATTAATGGTCCCCTTTTCAGTTATTATTTTCATTATTTGTATCCTGTCTCTTCTTTTCTTTGTAAGTCTACCTAAAGGTTTCTCAACTTTTTGATCCTTTCGAAGAACCACCTTTTGGTTTTGTTGATTGTCTCTACTGTTTTGTTGATGTTGTTGTTGTTTGTTTGTTTTCTATTTCATTGATCTCCACTCTATTGTTTGTTATTTCCTTCCTTCTGCTCACTTTGGGTTTAGTTTTCTCTTCTTTTCCTAGTTTTTCCATTTTTGAAGTCTTTCTTCTTTTTTAATGTAAGCATTTACAGCTATAAATTTCCCTTTCAGCATTGTTTTTCTTGCATCCCATAAGTTTTAGCACGTTGTATTTTCATTTTTCTGAAGATATTTCCTAACTTCACCTCTGATTTCCTCTTTTCCCCATTATTTGTTTAAGGAGATGGTATTTGTTTTCTATGTATTTGTGAATTTTCAATTTCTCCATCACATTGATTTCTAGCTTCACTCTGTTGTGGAAGACAAGACACATTGTATGATTATATTGAAAAGTAAATTTAAAAATATTGCTTTTATTTTATTGAGACTTTTTTTTGTGACCTAACATTTGCTCTATCCTGGAGAATGAACCATGTGCACTTGAGAAGAATGTCTATTCTGTTTTTGTTGGATGAAGTCTTCTATATATGTCTGTTAGGTCTAACTGGTATAAAGTATCATTTGAGTCATGTATTTCTTTATTGAATTTCTGACTAGATATTTTATCCATTATTTAATGTGGTGTATTAAAGTCTCCTACTATTAATGTAGAACTAACAGTTTCTCCCTTCAAATCTCTCAGCATTTGCTTCATATATTTTGGTGTTCTGCTGTTAAGGGCATATGTATTTATATTTGTTACATTTTCTTATTGAATTGTCATCTTATCAATATAGAATGACTGAGTTTGACTTAAAGTACATTCTTTTCTCTCTTTTATTTTTTTTCTCTTTTCTTTTCTTCTCCTTTCTTTTAAAAGAAGCTTTAGATTCCATAAATGATACATTGAAAATATAGGGGATTCCCATATACCCTACCCCTCCCTTTCCCACAATTTCCCCCATTAACAACATCTTTTATTAGTGTGGAACATTCATTACAATTGAGGAACACATATTTAAGCATTGCTACAAACCATAGGCAATAGTTTACATTATAGTTTACACTTTGCACTGCACATTTTTGTAGGTTTAGACAAAATGTACAATGGACTGTATCTGTCATTGCCATGTTATTCAAAAGAAACCCAATATCAAAAAAGTGCCCCATTTTACACTTATTCTTCCCTCTCCTTCCTCTCAGAACCTCTGGTGACCACTGCTTTTATATCAATGTTACAAGATCTTGCATTGGTAGAATAATAATGTCTAGTTTAGTCCATAGTTGCATTTCTCCCTTATGTTTGTTCATTCCTCAATCTTGAGGATTTTAGGATGGTGATGCCCACTCTGTTTCTGATTGAGAGGGGATTTAGATCCCATGGGGCAGATGGATGGAACTGTCTTGCTTGCCATTGTAGACACTCTCTGTTTTGGGGGATGTGTGTTGTCTATCATCATCCTTTTGTTAGTTGCCCTGAGTGAGCTTGATGAAATGGAGAGTCAGTGTTACAACACTGCTGAGATTCAAGGTTCAACCAGCATGTGAATAGATTGAAGATTTAAGCCTCTGGTACATATATGTCATGAATATAGTGCTAATTGTAGGTTCCAATAAAAGGCACAGAAGAACCATATATAGGGAAATTATAAGTGAGTCTAACTTTGTTTCATTGGGGAACATAAATTCCTGGATAACGCCCACTGACAGGGTGCCAAATTCCTGAGATTGTCTGCTCTGCCTATATTGTTTAGATGTCTCTAGAGCCCTCAGGAGAACTCCAGCTTGAGGCACTGTTTACTGTGGCAGTCAATGAGATCCTTTGGAGATGTGCATAAGCATAACCTTTGGAATGACCTCCTGACTCACTTTGAAATTTCTTAGCCATTGTTTTAGCCAGCCAAATAGGTGCTGATGCAAAATACCAGAAATGGGTTGGTTTTTATAAAGGATATTTTTTAGGGGTAAAAGCTTACAGTCACAAGTCCCTAAAGAGTCCAATTCAAGGTACCATAAGAGGTAATTTCTCACTCAGAGTCTGTTGCCACATGTTCACGCAAGATGGTGGACAATGTCTGCAAGGGTTCAGTCTTCCTCCTCCTCCCAAGGCTCCATGATCCCAGCTTCTTCCAATCTCGGCTGCAGGCTGAGACAAGCCTTGTCCCAGCCTGTGGGACAAGACTTGAGAAATGAGCATCTCCTGGGGCTCGTTTCTCTCTGGGCTCAGCTGCTCTGCTCTCTCCACAAGACCAGCTGTAAACTGTCAGGTGAACAGCTCATCTCTCTTCCCGGGGCCTCTGCCATGTCTAATGGAGCCTTCCCACATATCTCCTTCTCTGTGTGCTTACTTCCTGGGCTCCAGGATCAACACTCTAACTTTCTCCTCTGCCTTATTGTTTTCTCTGTGATTCCCTCCCACCAAGTAGGACTCAGTGGCCTACTGATGTGGCCCAATCAAAGCCTTAATCACTATTTAATCAAGTAAAAGTGAAACCTCTGAATTCAATCCAATCTAATATGCCTAGAGGAACAGAACAGTTCACAAACATAATCCGATATCTATTTTTGGAATTTATAAAAAATATCAAATTGCTACAGCCATAAAAACTCATTTGTATTTAATATATACCCCTTTTGGTCAAGGACATTTTCCAAATGCTTTGCTAGTTGGCACTTGGAAATAATCCCTCTATTAGAGAATGTAGCAGGATTTCACATGATGGAAATTCAATATCCTTTTTGTTATTGGTTGGGTCTCCACCCACCAAAACCCCATGACCACTTCAACATATTCATATTCCGTAAAGGCATGCCCCAGGTTCAACACTCCCCAACATCCCCCCACCAACAACAACCTGCTCAATTGATCCTCTCCTGTCACAGTTGCAACCCTTCTGCAATCCAAAACATCCCCCCCAAAACCCAAAAATAAAAAATAATTCAAAATTCATTGTGTCTTTCATCACCATAAGATATGTTATATATCTTTATTTTTTAAAGGTACTTAGATTACATAAATGTTACATAAAAAATGTAGGGGAATCCCATATGCCCCACTCCCTACCCTCCCACACATTCCCACATTAACAACATCTTTCACTAGTGTGGTAAATTTGTTACAATTGATGAACACATATTGGAACGTTGCCACTAAGTGTGAATTATAGTTCACATTATAGTTTCAACTCTCTTCCACACAATTTTGTAAGTTATGACAAGATATATAATGGCCTGTATTTGTCATTGCAACATCGTTCAGGACAATTCCAATGTCCCAGAAAAGCCCCCATATTACATCTATTTCATCCTTCTCCCTCCCCTCAGAACCACCGGTGTGCACTGCCTCCACATCAATGGTAAAAGTTCTTCCATTGTTACAATAACAATAAGGCTATAGTAGAATAACAGTAAGCCTACTCTAGTCTATAGTTCACCCCCCAAATCCTGAGAATACAAGGATGGTGATGCCCATTCTGCCTCTAATTGAGAGGGGGCTTAGATCCCATGAGGCAGATGGATAGGACAATAATGCTTGCAGTTGTAGATTCTCTCTTTTCCTTGCAATGTTTGTCGTCAATCATCATTTCCTTATTAGTTGTCTTGGGTGAGTCCAATGAACAGGAAAGTAGGTGATACAACTCTGTTGAGATTCGGGGTCAGACTGGCACAAGGAAAGCCCAAATATTTAAGTCTCTTGGACATAATCTATCAACTCTAGGACTAACTATAGGTTCAAATAGAAGGGGCAGAAGAGCCATGTGTAAGGAAGCCACAACTGAATCCAACTCTGTCACACTGGGAAACATAAACTCCAAAGTAGGGCCCACTGTACAGTGCCAAACTCCTGAGCTGTCTGTCCTGCTTATAGTGTCTGGATGTCTCCAGAGCCCTGAGGAGGGCTGCTATTTGAGGTAATATTTATTGTGGCAGTCAATGAGATCCTGCTGAGATGTGCATAAGCATAAACTCTGGAATGATCTCCTGACTCACATCTCCTCCACAATGGTTGAACCATTCTGCATTCCCACCAGCAGTGTATAAGGGATCCCATTCCTCTACATCCTCTCCAACACTTGTAGTCCTCTGTTTTTTTAAATAGCTGCCAGTCTAATTCATGTAAGATGATTCTCATTGTAGTTTTGATTTCCATTTCCCTGATATCTAATGATGTTGAGCATCTTTTCATGTGCTTTTTAGCCATTTGTATTTCTTCTTTGGAGAAGTGTGTTTTCAAATTGCTTGCCCATTTTTTAAATGGGTTGTTTTTTTATTTTTTTTATTTTCAAGGTGTAGGATTTCTTTATATATGCTGGACATTAGGCCTCTATCAGATTATGGTTGCAAAATAGTTTCTTCCATTGAGTAGGTTGCTGTTTCACTTTCTTGACAAACTCTTTTGAGTTGCAAAAGTTTTTAATTTTGAGGAAGTCTCATTTATCTATTTTTATTTTCATTGCTCATGCTTTGAATTTGAAGTTCATGAAATCATTTCTTAATACAATATCTTGTAGATTACATTGTTTTCATTATCTTCCAAGATCTTTATGTTTTTGGCTTTCATATTTAATTGATCTTTGATCAACCTTGAGTCAATTTTTGTATAAGGTGTGAAATGGTGTTCCTCTCTCAATATTTTGGATATGGATATCCAGTTCTCCAAGCACAATTTGTGGAAGAGGCCATTCTCTCCCAGTTGATTGGGCTTGGTGGCCTTGTTGAATATCAGTTGACCATATGTAACAGTTCGGTATTGTTTATGAATTCCAAAAATAGATATTAGATTATGTTTGTAAACTGGTCTGTGCCTGGGCATGATTAAATTATGATTAGGGCTTTGATTGGGCCATGTCAGTAGGACGTTTAGTCCCCACCCTCTTGTTGGGTAGAGACTCACAGAGAAAACTACATGGCAGAGAATAGAGCTGGAGTTTTTGAGTTGGAGTCCAGAAAGTAAGCACACAGAGGAGCAGAGCACCAGGGAGAGAGACAGAGCAGGTCAACTGAGAGTCTACAGCTGACCTTGTGTAGAAAACAGAGGAGCTGAGCCTGGAGAGAAATGAGTCCTGGGAAGAGAGGAACCCAGGAAGCCTGAACCCTGCAGACATAGGCAGCCATCTTGCTCCAACATGTGCCAATATACTTTGGTGATGGAAGTAACTTATGCTTTATGGCCTGGTAACTGTAAGCTTCTACCCCAAATAAATACCCTTTATAAAAGCCAACTGATTTTTGGTATTTTGCATCAGCACCCCTTTGGCTGACTAATATAGAATTTGGTACCAAAGAGTGGGGAAGTGCTTTTGTAATTACCAAAATGCTGGAATGGTTTTATAAATGGGTAAGGGGTATTTTGGGGAGGAATTTTGAGATGCTTGGTAGAAAAGAATTCAGTGCTTTGAAGATACTGTTGATAGTAACAAGACTCTAAAGAGACTTTTTATGAGGCCCTAGAAGTAAATGCTAAAACTATTATTGGAAACTGGAGGAAAGGTGATCTGTGTTTTAAAGTCATGGAGAACTTAGGAAGATTGAATCTTGATGTTTTATGGAAGGCAGAATTTGAAAATGGCCATATGTTGCTGGTCAGGTGCCGGTCAGGACCTGGGTCTGTGAAAACACTGCCATGGATGAGAAAGAAAGAATAAGACAAGAAGAGAAGAGAGACTGGGATCAGGGGACTCTCCGTCTGATATGGATAGAAGCTGAAGAACTTTCCAAAGTAAACTCGAAGAACGCAGCTTGGCTTCTCCTTACAGCTTATAGCAAAATGCTAGATGAGCAAGATAAGCTGAGTTCTGAATAGTTGGGCAGAAAGAAAACAGAAACTGATTTCAGAACTTCCAAGTCTCTGGAAATCAAGCTCCTGGATGATAGTGCCCCATTTGAGGACTTAACTAAACTTGGAACTTGTATATCAGGGTTGAAGATGCTGTTATCTAGGAACAATCTGTGGAATATCTTACTGTCTGATGGCTTGGACCCTTGCTTCTTGCATGCTAAACCAACAAGCTTTTTGAGAGAGCTGTATAAACAAAACCATTGTCAGCTTGGACTAAAAGGGACATGGGAAGGAAAGATTGAAGGAGAAACAGCTTTAAGAGGAAAGCCATGGAAGCTGAGATCTGGAATTAAGACATTGCCTTGGTCCAAGAGAGGAACCCCACCCATGTATACAGAGGAGATGAGTTTGCCCCAGTAGTTGAAGAGGGTGAATGTTCCCACCCAATGTTCAGGGAGAGTTTTGCCACCCCAGGGTACAAAGAGTGTGGAACACATTCCTCAAGGATTAGGATAGTTAATGTCAACACCCCATAAGTCTGAGAGGGGTGGAGCTGTCCCCTGTGGATTAGGGAAGGCCAGGTGGTTAACTCATTGCTCTTGAAGGGTTGAGCCTGCATACCAAAGGTTAGGGAGGATGTTATTTTCACTTCACCATATTAGGGGACCTAAGATTCTAACCCAAAGATTGGGTAAAATGCAGCAATCACCCCAATGCTCTTGGAGGGTGAGGTCTGGAGTTTGATCAGCACCCAGATGCTTGATGAGAGAAATGAGCCCAGGAAAGAAAGGAACCCAGGAAGCCTGAACCCTGGCAGACATCAGCAACCATCTTGCTCCAACATGTGGGAATAGACTTTGGTGAGGGAGGTAACTTATGCTTTATGGCCTGGGAACTTTAAGCTTCAACCCAAAATAAGTATCCTTTATAAAAACCAACTGATTTCTGGTATTTTGCATCAGCACCCCTTTGGCTGACTAATATAATCATATATGCAAATATCTATATCAGAATTCTCAATTTGGTTCCATTGGTCAGTATGTCTAACTTTGTGCCAGTACCATGCACTTTTGACCACTATAGACTTGTACTATGTTTTAAAGTCAGGTGGTGTGATTCCTCTGATATTGTTTTTCTTTTTCAATATGTCTTTGGCTATTCTGGGTACCTTGACTTTTTAAATAACTTTAATAGCAAGGTTTTCCAATTCAGTAAAAAATGTTGTAATTTTTATTGTGATTGCATTAAATCTGTAAATCAGTTTGGATAGGATAGACATCTTAATTATGTTTTGTCTTCCTGTCCAAAAGAGAGACTATTCTTCCATTTATTTAGGTCTCTTTTGTTTTCCTTTAAAAGTGCTGTTTACACTGTAGACCACACTCTCTCCATATATATATATATATATATATATATATATATATATATATATATATATATATATAAATAACATTTTTGTAAGCAAATACACATATATGCATATATATTTATATATCATTTTGCAAATGTTTGTATGTATTGTGAGAATTTTGATTTTTACCCATAATAAAAAAAAAAAAGGAAAAAAAAAAACAGAAAACAAACAAAAAACAAAAAACAAAACAAAACAAAACAAAAAAAGTGCTGTTTAGTTTTCTGCATACAAGTCATTTACATCTTTAGTTAAATTTATTCTTAGGTATTTGATTCTTTTAGTTCCTATTGTAAATGGTGTTTTTTTCTTGATTTCCTCCTCAATTTGCTCAATATTGATGTACAGAAATGCTACTGATTTTTGCACTTTGATCTTATCCCATTTTACTGAAATCATTTATAAGCTCTAGAAGGTTTGTCATAGATTTCTCAGGGTTTTCTATATATAGGATCATGTCATCTGCAAATAGCGAAATTTTTAGTTCTTCCTTTCCAATTTTGATACCTTTTTAATCTTTTTCTTGCCTAAGTGCTTGAGCAAGTACTTCTAACACAATGTTAAATAGGAGTGGTGATAGTGGGCATCCTTGTCTTGTTTGAGATCTTACAGGGGAAGCTTTTAGGATTTCACTATTGAATACTATGTTAGCTGTGGGTTTTTCTTATATACCCTTTCTCATGTTGAGAAAGTTCCCTTCTATTCCTATGATTTGCAGTGCTTTTTTCAGGAAAGGATGCTGAATTTTTTCAAATGCTTTTTCTGACTATATAGAGATGATCATGTGATTTTTATCTTTCAATCTGTTTATGTGGAGTACTACATTGATTTTCTTATATTGAACCATCCTTGCACACCAGGGATGAAACCCACTTGGCCTTGTTGTATAATTCATTTGATGTGTTGTTGAATACAATTAAGAAGTATTTTGTTGAGGATTTTAGCATCTAGTTTCATTAGTGCGATTGCTCTATAGCTTTCCTTTCTTGTGGCATCTTTGTTTGGCTTTGGTACTAGGGTTATGTTGGCATCATAGAATGAGTTAGGCAAAGTTCCCTTCACTTTTATTTTTTGGAAGAGCTTAAGCAGAATTGTTGTTAGTTCTTTCCAGAATATTTGGTAGAATTCACCTAGGAAGCCATTTGGTCCTGGGCTCTACCTATTTGGGAGGTTTTGGGTGACTAATTCTATCTTGTTACTTGTGATTGATTTGTTGAGTTCATCAATTTCTTCTTTCATCTATGTTCGCTGCTTGTATGCTTCCAGGAATTTATGCATTTCCTCTACATTACCCATCTTGTTTGGATACAATTTTTCAAAGTGTTTTCTTATGAATCTCTTTTTTTCTGTGGGGTCAGTGGTGATATTCCCTTACTCATTTCTTATTTTATATATCTTAATCTTCTTTCTTTTTTTCTTAGTCTAGCAAAGGGTTTGCCAAATTTATTAATATTCAAAATGAACCAGATTTTGGTTTTGTTAATTTTTTCTAGTGCTTTCTTATTTTCAATTTTATTTAGCTCTGCTCAAATCTTTGTTATTACTTTCTTTCTACTTCCTTTGGGGTTAGTCATTCATTTTCTAATTACTCCAGGTGTGCTGTTAGGTCTTTCATTTTAGCTCTTTCTTTTTTTCTAATATATGCATTTATGGCTACAAATTTCCCTCTCAGTACAGCTTTTGCTGTATCTCATAGGTTTTGATAAGTTGTGCTGTCATTTTCATTCATTTCAAGGTAGTTACTGATTTACTTTGTGATTTCCTCCTTAACCTTATTATTGTCTAAGACTGTGTTGCTTAACTTCCATATCTTTGCACCTAATGTGGTTCTCTGCCTCTTACTGATTTCCACCTTCATTTCATCGTGTTCAGAGAAATTACTTTGTATAATTTCAAATTTCTGAATTAATTGAGCATTGTTTTGTGGCCTAGCATGTGGTCTATCCTGCAGAATGATCCATGTGCACTGGAGAAGAATGTATATACCACTCTCTTTGGGCGTAATGTTCTGTAAATGTCAATTAGGTCCAGATCCTCTAATATATTATTCAAAATCTTTGTTTATTTATTGATTCTCTGTCAAGATGTTCTGTGTAATGGGGATAATGATGTATTAAAGTCCCCCACTATGATTGTAGAGGCATCTATTTCTCCAATTAGTTTTTGCAATACATGTCTCGTTTACTTTGAGGTGCACATGTTAGTTTCATAAATGATTATGATTATTCTTTCTTCTTGATAGATTACCCCTTTTATTAATATATAGTGTTCGCCTTTGTCTCTTACAATAGTTTTTCATTTAAAATTTATTTTGTCAGATATTAATATAGATACTCCCACCCTTGTTTGGTTATTGTTTGCATGTAAAATCATTTTACATCCATTCACTTTTAGCCTCCTTGTATCCTTGGGTCTAAGGTGTGTTTCTTGTAGACAGTATATAGATTAGTCACATTTCCTTATCCATTCAGCCAGTCTGTGTCTCTTGATTGGACTGTTTAATCCAATAATATTCAATGTTATTACTGTGAAGGAATTACTCCCTTTAGCCATGTAGTTTTTAGGTATGTGTGCTGTATGTTGTTTATATTTCTCTTTTTATCTTTTTTTTATTTATTATTTTTTTTTTTTTTATTTTTATTTTTTTTATTATGGGTAAAAATCAAAATTCTCACAATACATACAAACATTTG
>JAKSZT010054170.1:272030-322594 GCA_026826555.1 Tolypeutes matacus | reverse complement strand
AGAAAGGTCTGAAAGGAAAAAGTTAATACTAATAAAAAATAAAAAAATAAAAAATTAAAAAATTAAAAAAATTTAAAAAAAATAAAAAAAAAGAAAAAAGAAGAAGGAAACAAGGGGGGTCAATGATACCCCTAGGGTCCAAGTGGATCCTTCCTGCCTACTTGTGTTTATCAATGAATTTCCCCACAGGGTTCTATATGCAGGTCCTGAAGCAGCTTTTAGCTATTAAACTAAATTAAAAAGAATTTATTTTTCAATTGTTAAGGTGACCTCACTTTTTTTTTTTTTTTTTTTTTTTTTTTAGCCAAATGCAGGACCCAAAATAATTCCTCCTCTAGACCAACCCCCTTACGGAAGGGACCCTAGCTGGGCCCGTGGAAATTAATCAAGCACGTCCCACTTTCCGGACTCCCCAGGTTAGCTGAAACTCTGATGTTAGTCAGTGAGGAGTGCTAAAGACGGCGGATTCCGCCCCTTCTGGCGCCGAGCTCCAGCGTCCCCGGGCTGCTCAGTAAATCAGTTTGAGTGCAGATTCGCGTCTGCTCTCAGCCTGGTGCTGCTTCAGGTCGGCTTATCTGCTCCCCAAAGCTATGGGGCGGTGCAGGCAGCCAGATCGATGTCTAAAAATATAAAATACCCTTCCCTGTCTTCCAACCGAACCCTCCCTTCTTTGGGAAGTGTCCCTTCCTCCTGGCTCCGCAGAGGCCCGGGTCCTATCCCTGGGTGGCTAGGGAGATCAGCTCCGTTCCCCGACCAAAATCCCCTCTCTGGTTCACCGGGTGCTGACTAGCTTTTTGCTCTGCTCACACAAGGTCCAAGGGGCGCCAGGCAGCCAGCTCCCCAGAAAATAAAACTTATTCGCCCCCGCCCGCGGCTCCAAATGGCCGTTTTATTATTTATTTCCGTAACCGCTGGGCTCAGCCGCCTGTGCCAACCCCCACCGGCAGCCTCAAAACTCACGAATCTCCACCGTTCGGTCCACGCCACCGATCCGCGCAGATAGATGTCCCAAGCTTCTCACTCCACGCGTGCACAGCACAGACCCCCGGGCAGGACCCCGTCCCCAATCCGCCTTGCTCTGGGAGCTTGCAGTGTGCGCCCTCCTACACCAACGCCATCTTGCCTTGTCCTCTTTTTATCTTTTTGGTTATTTTTACACTGTCTTCCGAGTCTCTCTTTCTCCTGTTTTTTTTCCTTTCCACCTGCAGAACTCCCTTATTATTTCATGAACGTCAGGTTACTTATTTACAAACTCTCTTAATTTCGGTTTATCTGCAAATATTTTGAACTCTCCCTTATTTTTTTTAATTAATTTTTTTTATATTTTAAAAGAAGCTTAGATTACATAAATGTTACACAAAATTACAGGGATTCCCATGTTCCCCACCTCCCACACCTCCCATAACCTCCCACATAAACATCCTTTATTAGTTTGACACATTAATTGTGATTGATTAACCCATCCTGGGTCTTTGCATTAGGCATGGACCATAGTTCACATTGTAGTTTACACTCTCTCTCACACAGTTCTGCATATTATGTGATGATGTAAAATGGCCTATATCTGTCATTGTAATGTCACCCAGGATAATTCCCAAGTCCCAAAAAAGCCCCTGTATTACAACTGCTTTTCCCTCTCCCTGCCCCGAAAGCATCCAGTGGCCACTGGCTCCACCTCAACGTTGTATTTTCTTCCATTGCTTGAGTCACAATATGTCTATACTAGATTACCAGTAAGTCCACTCTAGTCCAGAGCTCTTCCCCCAATCCTGAGGAGTCTGGGATGGTGATGACCACTCCACATCCAAGTGAGAGGGGGCTTATATCCCGTGGATAAGATGGAGGGGATTATCCTGCCTGAAGCTGCAGACTCTCTCCATTCCCTGGGATGGCCATTGTCCATCATCATCTCCTTGCCAGGTGACTTGGGTGAGTCCATTGAGCTGTAGAGTAGGAGTTGTAGCTCCACCGAGATTCCAGGCACTGCTGGCACATGGGCAGATCAAAGGCTCCAGTCTCTTTAAGTACACCTACAAACTCCAGCATCACATATAGGTTTGAATAGAAGGGACTGATGGACCATGTGCAGGGAGGACTTATTTGAGTCCAACTCTGTCACTCTCAGGAGCACAGATTCCAAAGTATAGCCCACTGATAAAGCATCAATCTCTGGAGCTACCACCCCTTATATAGGACCTGGGTGTCTCCAGAGCCCTCAGGAGCCCCTCTGTGTGAGGTGATATCCAATTTGGTGTTCTATGAGATCCTACTGAGGTGTGCGTAAGCGTTACCTCTGGGATGACCTCCAGACTCTCTTTGAAGTCTCTTAGCCATATGAACTCATTTGACTTTATCTTTTCCCCATTTTATTCAAGGTCTTTTCCCAATCATATTGCCAGTTGGCACTTGGTATTAATCCCTCATTACCAGGGAGGCTCATCCCTGGGAGTCATGTCCCACGCTGGGGGGTAGGTAATGCATTCATATGCTGAGTTTGGCTTAGAGAGAGGCCACATTTGAGCAAAAAGTAGGCTCTCAGGTGGCAACCCTTAGGCACCCCATAACAGTAGGCTAAATTTCAATTTAAGAGCAAAGACTCGTAAGGCTAGTTATCCATAACAAGAGCCCATTAGTGCAACGTCCTCCTTTGCTACACACTGCCCCTGCACTCAGGGGACTATTGCTGCTAGCTTGGAGAATGTGGCAGAGCTCTCCAGGCTGGGAATTCAGTATTCTCTCATTTATTGAGTGATTCTCCACCCACTGTGACCATGCCCAATCCCTTGATCATTTGAACAATTTTATATATCTTTCATGTATATTCAGATGAACTTCCTCCCATGAACCTCCATTCCAGACACCCCCCACCAATGATCCTCTCCTACCCCCATTGTAACCCTTCTGTGGTCAAAACTTTCCCTTAAAAGGAAGGTCATATAATAGCCAAATACAATAAATAGGAAAATGAAATAATAATGATAAGTGTAAATGTAAGAGATAAAATACATGGAAACTTAAAAAGAAAAACACTAAAAATAAAATAAAATTAAAGGATTGGGATATTCAAAAAGTGGGAAAAAAGAAAAAAATTTTTAAAATTTTAAAACATTTTTCCTTTTACACTGCATTTTCAGGTGTCCAGTCCGTAAAGTGGCACTTTCCCCCTCTCACTCCTCAGTCTTCAAGATTCATCCATGTTATTCCATGTGTTAGCACTTTATTCCTTCTTACAGCTGAGTAATATTCCATTGTATGTATGCACCACATTTTGTTTATCCATTCATCTGATCTTCTGTATGATCTCACTCTCCAGTGTCTCCCAAATTTTCATTTAATTTTCAAAGAAGTTTTAGGTCACAGCAAAGTCACACACTGAATACTAGAGACTCTCATATACCCAACCTCCTCCCCCTTCCCTCACCCCATATTAAAACCTTTTTGTATGTGGATGGTAGCATTGTTATAACTGTTATACAGATAGTGAAACATAGCTCCTAAACATTGTAAATGGTTTACAGTATAGTTTACAATTTAGACTGTACAGTTTAATACTTTTTAATGATATTTACCATGTCCTGTGTCCATCACTGTAAGGTAATGGAAAACATTTCCCCTCACCATTAAATACCCCCGTTTGTTCTTTTCTGTTCCTTCCTCCGAATCCCCCTGGGCCACATGACACTCCCTTGTCTTGACTCATTGGATGACAAGATTCATAGTTACATGCAACAAGAGGTCTTGACATGTTGATTGTTCTCCCCTATTAGGATCCACCCTTGCTTCTAAGAGACACCCACCTGTCTGTTTCTGGTTGAATCAGTCCTCCCAAAGATGGGGGTCCATCCCCTTCCCACTCACCGTGTGGTTCTCCACTCCCCAACACATCACATTATTACAGGATTAACACTCACACACTTTCCAGAAGCTTACTCCACATGTGCCCCATCCTGAATACCTCCCCTTCCTATACCCTAAACCAGTGACACAACTTTGTCATATTGCCATAAAAGCATTCCCACTCCTGCACTTTCAACCTCATACCCACAAATCGCGTGTTCACCTGGTCCCTCTCCCATCTCTCCCCCCAGAATCCTGGGAATTCTAACCCGCCATTCCTAATCTATAAACCTGTCAACTCTGCACCACCAAACCCAATCATATCACTACCCACCTGTCCTATCTTTCACTATGCGACTATACACTATTTCTTTACCGTAGATTATGTCTGTATGGGGGATGGCTCACAACCTTCTCTTCTCTTTCTCTCTCTTGTTAACCTATCTTTCAGACAATCGTCCTTAGAAACTGCTCAGTTTCCTCAATTCAAATCAGTGAGGTCATGTACTGTTCATCCTTCACTGCCTGCCTTGCTTCACTCAACATAAGGTCTTCAAAATTCATCCATGTTAGTTCATGTGTTAGCACTTTATTTCTTCTTACAGATGAGTAGTATTCAATTGTATGTATGTACCACATTTTGTTTATCCATTCATCTGTTGATGGGCACCGGGGTTGATTCCAACTTTTGGCAATAGCAAACAATGCCGCTATGAACATTGGCGTGCATAGATCTATTCCGGTCTTTGCTTTCAATTCTTCTAAGTATATACCCAACTGTGGAACTGCTGGATCATACAGAAGATCTATTGTTAGTTTTCTGAGGAACCACCAAACTGTCCTCCACAGTGGCTGGACCATTCCACAATCCCACCTGCAGTGGATTAGGGTTCCTATTCCTCCACATCTTCTCAAACACTTATAGTCTGTTGTTTTTTAAATAGCTTCCATTCTGATGGGTGTAAGATGGTATCTCATTGTAGGTTTGATTTGCATTTCCCTAATAGCTAGCGATGTCGAGCATTTTTTCATGTGCTTTTTTAGCCATTTGTATTTCTTCCTTGGAGAAGTGTCTTTTCAGGTCACTTGCCCATTTTTTAAATGGATTGTCTTTTTTATTTTTGAGGTGTAGGATTTCTTTATATGTGCAGGATATTAGGCTCCAATCAGATATATGGTTGCCAGATATTTTCTCTCATTGGATAGGCTGCCTTTTTATTTTCTTGATAACGTCCCCTTGAGGTGCAGAAGTTTTAATTTTGAGGAGATCCCATTTATCTATTTTTTCTTTTGCTGCTCGTGCTTTGGGTGTGAAGTTCATGAGAACATTTCCTATTACAAGGTCCTGTAGGTGCTTCACTTCATTATCTTCCAAGGTCTTTATGGTTTTGGCGCTTATATTTAGATATTTGATCCATCTAGAGTTGATTTTTGTATAAGGTGTGAGATGGTATTCCTCTCTCATTCTTTTGGATATGGATATCCAGTTCTCCAAGCACCACTTGTTAAAGAGGCCATTCTTTCCCAACTGAGTTGGCTTGGTGGCCTTGTCGAATATCAGATGGCTGTATATGCGAGGATCTATATCAGAACTCTCAATTGGGTTCCATTGGTCAATATGTCTATCCTTGTGCTGGTACCACACTCTTTTGAGCACTGTAGCTTTGTAGTATGTTTGAAAGTCAGGTTGCGTGATACCTCCATCTTCATTTTTCATTTTCAATATGTCTTTGGTGATTCAGGGCCTCTTACCTTTCCAAATATATTTTGTAGTTAGTTTTTCCAGTTCCTTAAAAAAATACAGTGTTCATTTTTATTGGGATTGCATTAAATCTGTAGATTAGCTTGGGTAGGACAGACATCTTGATGAGGTTTAGTCTTCCTATCCATGAACAGGGAACATTCTTCCATCTATTTAAGTCTTCTTTGATTTCCTTTAACTGTGCTGTATAGTTTTCTGTATATAAGGCCTTTACATCTTTAGTTAAATTTATTCCTAAGTATTTGATTCTGTTAGTTACTATTGTAAATAGTATTTTTTTCTTGATTTCCTCCTCAGATTGCTCATTATTGGTGTACAGAAATGGTACTGTTTTTTTCAGCTTTGATCTTATAGCCTGTGCCATTACTGAACTCCTTTATAAGTTCTAGGAGCTTTGTTGTAGATTTCTCAAGGCTGTCTACGTATAGGATCATGTCATCTGGAAATGAGATTTTTACTTCTTCTTTTCCAATTTGGATGCCTTTTATATCTTTTTCTTGCCTGTGTGATCAAGCAAATCCTTCTAAGACAATGTTAAATAGGAGTGGTGATAGTGGTCATCCTTGTCTTGTTCCTGATCTCAGAGGGAAGGCTTTGAGGATTTCACCATTGAAGATGATGTTAGCTTTGGGTTTTTCAAATATACCCTTTATCATATTCAGAAAGTTTCCTTCTATTCCTATCTCTTGCATTGTTTTTATCAGAAAGCAGTGCTGTATTTTGTCGAATGCTTTTTCTGCATCTATAGAGATGAGCATGTGATATTTTCCTTTCAATCTGTTTAGGTGGTGTATTACAATGCTTGAGTTTCTTATGTTGAACCATCTTTGCATACCTGGGATGAAACCCACTTGGTCATGGTGTATAATCCTTTTGATATGTTGTTGAATGCGATTAGCAAGTATTTTGGTGAGGATTTTAGCATCTAGCTTCATTAGAGAGATTGGCCTGTAATTTTCCTTTCTTGTGGCTTCTTTGTTTGGCTTTGGTATTAGGTTAATGTTGGCATCATAAAATTAATTAGGCAATGTTCTTTCTACTTCTATTTGTTGGCAGAGCTTATGCACGTTGGTGTTTTGTCTTACCAGAATGTTTGGTAGAATTCAACTGTGAAGCCATCTGGCCTGGGCTCTTATTAGTTGAGAGGTTTTTGATGACTGAGTCTATCTCTTTACTTGTAATTGGACTGTTGAGTTCATCAATTTCTTCTTTCATCAATGCAGGCTGTTTGTGAGTTTTTAGAAATTTGTCCATTTCCTCTAAATTATCATTCTTGTTGGCATACAATTTTTCAAAGTATCCTCTTATGACACTCTTTATTTCTGTGGGGTCAGTAGTGATATCCCCTTTCTCATTCCTTATTTTGTGTAATTGCCTCTGTTCTTTTTCTTTGTTAGTCTGGCTAAGGGTTTGTAAATTTTATTGATCTTCTCAGAGAACCAGCTTTTGGTTTTGCTTATTTTTTCTAGGGCTTTCTTATTCTCTATTTCATTTAGTTCGGCTCTAATCTTTGTAATTTCCTTCTTTCTACTTCCTTTAGGTTTAGTTTGTTATTGTTTTTCCAATGCCTCCAAGTGTGCAGTTAGGTCTTCAATTTTAGCTCTTTCTTCTTTTTCAAAATATGTATTTTTGGCAATGAAATTCCCTCTCAGGACAGTTTTGGCTGCATCCCGTAGGTTTTGATATATTATGTTGTCGTTTTTATTAGTTTAAAGGTTTTTACCGATTTTTTTTGAAGTTTCCTCTTGACCCACTGTTTGTCTAAGAGTGTGTTGTTTAACTTCCATATCTTTGTGCCTAATCTGTTTCTCTGGCTCTTAGTGATTTCCAATTTCATTCCATTGTGGTCAGAGAAATTACTTTGTATAATCTCAATCTTTATGATATCATTGAGAGTTGTTCTGTGGCCTAGCATGTGGTCTATCTTGGAGTATGATCCATATTCACTTAAGAAGAATGTAAATCCTGCTGTATTTGGTTGTAGTGTTCTGTATATATCTCTTAGGTCCAGGTCCTCTAATGTATTGTTCAGAGTCTTTGTTTTTTTATTGAACCTCTGCCTAGATCTTCTGTCTAATTGTGAAAATGGTGTATTAAAGTCACCCACTATAACTGTAGAGGCATTTATTTCTCTACTTATTTTTTCCAGCTTTGCCTCATGTATTTTGAGGCACCCCGATTAGGTGCATAAATGTTTATGATTCTTCTCTTTTCTTGAGACATTACCCCTTTTACTAATATATAGTGTCCATCTTTCTCTCTTACAACAGTTTTGCATTTAAAGTCTATTTTGTCTGATATTAGAATGGCCACTCCTGCCCTTTTTTGGCTATTGTTTGCTTGTAAAATTTTTTTCCAGCCACTCGCTTTCAGCCTCCTTCAATCCCTGGGGCAAAGGTGGGTTTCTTGTAGGCAACAAATAGATGGATCATATTTCCTTATCCATTCTGCCAATCTGTGTCTATTGAGTGGTGAATTTAATCCATTAACATTCAGTGTTGTTACTCGCAATGAATTTCTTACTTCAGCCATATTTTCTTTGGGTTAATCTATGTCATATGTTGTTTATATTTCTCTTTTTGTGTTTTTAGTTGTTTTTACACTATACTCCAACTCTCTCTCTCCCTTGTTTTTTCTTTCAACTTGTATAATTTCCTTTAGTATTTCTTGAAGTTCAGGTTTCTTATTGTCATATTCTCTTAATTTCTATTTATCTGCAAATATTTTGAACTTTCCATCATTTTTTAATGCCAATTTTGCTGGATAGAGAATTCGTGGCTGGAAGTTTTTTCTTTTAGTACTTTTGACTATGTCATACCACTGTCTTCTTTCCTCCATGTTGTCAGATGCGAAATCACCACTTAATCTTATTGTGCTACCCTTATATGTGATGGTTCTCTTTCCTCTTGCTGCCTTGAGTATTTTCTCTTTGTCTTGAGCATTGGACATTTTGACAAGTATATGTCTTGGAGTTGGCCTGTTGGGATTTATACTGTTTGGGGTGTGCTGTGCTTCCTGGACATGTACATCCATCTCTCTCAGTAGGGTTGGGAAGTTTTCAGTCATTATTTCCTTGAACACTCCTTCTGCTCCCTTTCCCTTCTCTTCTCCTTCTGGGATGCTCATAATGCGTATGTTTTTACATTTTGTGTTTCAGTTAAATCCCTGTGTCCCTGCTGGATTATTTCTATCTTTTTATCTATCTGTTCTACTATCTGTTTTATTTCAGATGTATTGTCTTCCACATCACTATTCTTTCTTCTGCCTGTTCAAATCTGCTGTTATGTGAATCCAGCATCTTTTTGATTTCTTGGATTGTACCATTGGTCACCATTATGACCATTATATTTTTATGTATGTTTGCAATTTCTTCTGTATACTCTCCCAGTGTCTTCTTAATATCCTTAATCACTTCCTTCACTTCATTAAGTTGGTCCATGCTATTTGTTTGGAAAGCTTTGGTTAGTTTTTTGATGTTCTGAATCTCTTCCTGGTTTTTAGTTTGTTCATTGGACTGGTCCATATCTTCCTGTTTCTCAGTGTGGTTTGTAATTTTTTGTTGCTCTCTAGTCATCATTTTATCTTGATGGTTTATTCAGTTGATTAGCTTCTCTCTCTGCTCTAAAGTTTTATTTAGCAGGTGTTTCTGTGTGTGTATTAAGTTTTCTGTTTGAGATTCTGTTCTTCTTATTTTATATCCTTGCTTCTTTCTATGTTTCCTTGAAGGCAAAAGATTAGGGCCAGAGGAATAAAAAGATGTGAGAAAGGAAGAAGGTTAATAGTAATATTGATAAAAGTTAGAAGAGGGGCCATATAAGACTTAGTAAAATGAATCTTTAGCTCATGTAGGCAGTGTAGAGTAATAGTAAAAAAAGTGGAGTACCTACAATAGACTGGGAAACCAAATAGAGGGAAATATATATAATGATTTGGAAGGCTAGAATGATGAGGAGAAAGAGAATAAGTAGAGAGGGCCGTAAGGAAAAAATCAATAATAATAATAATAATAATAAAGAAAACAGAAGAGATAGTATAGAAATTGACACCCTTAAGTTGTGGTCTAATGAAAAAAGGTGGTATGTAAGAACCACAACAACAACCCGAAGGCAGAAAGATGAAGGAAGAAAAAGAGATAGCATTCAGAGACAAAATCAATATAGACGGATAATGGGAAATCACAGAAGAAGAAGCACAGCAAAGAAGAGACAAGCTACCAGCACCCAATTTAAAGAAAAAAAAAGGGGGAGGGGAAAGAGGAAAGAAAATTAAGAGACAACATATAAACAAAGAAAAACCAAACAACCACACAAGCAAGCAGTCAAACAAAGCTAAGGAAGAACAGTATTCCATCTTGGGCCCTTGTGGAACCTCTCAGCCTTCTTGTGTTCATCATTCAATTTCCCTGCAAGGTTCTATCTCCAGGTTTTGAGGCAGATTTTAGCGATTAAACTAAGTTTTAAAAATTTTTTTCTTTTTTCATTTTTTAAAGTGACTGTCTTTTTTTTTTTTGGTGAAATAAGAGACCCAAAAGAAGTCCTTTTCTAGACCACCCCTTTCACCGAGGTGACTGTAAATAGGCTTGTGGAAACTGATCAAGCACTTTCCACTTCCTGGCCTCCCCAGGAGAGCTGAAGCTCTGATGCTTGTCAGTGCAGAATGATAAAATTGCCTGACTCCTCCCTCTCTGGAGCCAAGTCTCAGTATTACTGGGCTGTTGGGTAAATCAGGCTCTCTCAGCTGATTCACCTCTCCCCTCAGCCAGGTGCTGCTTCAAGCCAGGTTATCTGCTCCCTAAAGCTATGAGGAGGTCCAGGCAGCCAAATCCATGGATAGGAAACACCTCTACAGCTTCTGTCAGAACCCTCCCCCTCTCAGAAAATGGTCCCTCTCACCGGGTTGCCGGCGAAAGTTGGGGAGTATCCCTGTGTAGCTAGGTAAATCAACCTTCTTCAGCAGATTCACCACTCCCCTCAGCCTGGTGCCACTTCAAGCCAGCTATTTTGTTCCCCAAAGCTGCAAGAGGTTCCAGACAGCCAAATCTACAGAAAGTAAACCCCTCTTGACCCTCTACCAGAACCCTCCCACTGTCGGAGTACGCTCCCTCTCACTGGGTTGCCTGCAGGAGTCGCGGTTCAAACCAGCCTTTTTCCCTGAGGGTGGGGCTCAGTCGTCTGTGTCAACCACCACAGGCAGGGGAAAAACTTTTCTGAGCAATCTTCCTCACATCCTGCTCCCTCCAGATCGAAGTCCCCAAGGATCTCACTCTGTGCACCCCCAGCACAGACCCCCTGGGCAGGACCCTGTCCCCAATCAGCCATACTCAGAGAGTGAGTCAGCGAGTGCCCTCCTAAACCAACGCCATCTTAAACCCCTCTCCCTTATTTTTGATTTTCAGCTTTGCTGGATAAAGAATTCTTGGCTGGAAGTTTGTTTTGTTTTGTTTTGTTTGCTTTTAATACCTTTACTATGTCATACCACTACCTTCTTGCCTCCACGGTTTCAGATGAGAAATCAGCACTTAATCATATTGAGCTTCCCTTTTTTTTTTTTTTTTTTTTATTATGGGTAAAAATAAAAATTCTCACAATACATACAAACATTTGCAAAATGATATATAAATATATATGCATATATGTGTATTTGCTTACAAAAATGTTATATATATATATATATATACATATATTTTAAGAGGTGCTTAGATTACCTAAAATATTACACGGAACCCACTGGGATTCCCATGTTGCCCACCTCCCACACCTCCCACCACATCCCACACAAACATCTCCCACAGTGTGGCCCACCAACCTCGAGCTTCCCTTTTATGTGATAGATCTCTTTTCTCTTGCTGCTTTCAGTATTCTCTCTTTGTCTTGAGCATTGGATAATTTGACAACTATATGTCCTGTGGTAGGCCTTTTAGGATTTATACTGTTTGGGGTGTGCTGTGCTTCCTAGACATGTACACCCATGTCCCTCAAAAGAGTTGGGAAATTTTCAGCCATTATTTCCTCCAACACTTCTTCTGCCCCCTTTCCCTTCTCTTTTCCCTCTGGGATGCTTATAATGTGTATGTTTGTGTGTTTCGTGTTGTCATTTACATCCCTAAGTACCTGCTAGATTTTTTACATCTTTTTATCTCTTCTACTCTCTGTCTGATTTTGGATGGACTGTCTTCCATAGTTATGATTCTTTCCTCTGTCTGTTTATATCTGTTGTTATATGCTTCAAGTTTATTTTTTATTTCTTGCATTGTGCTATTCATCACCATGAGATCCATTACCTTTTTATGTATGTTTACAATTTCTTCGGCATGTTCTCCCATTGTGTCCTTAATATTCTTAATCTCTTCCTTCACTTCATTAAATTGACTCATGATATGTTTTGGACATCTCTGATTAGTTGTTCCATGTTCTGCATCTCTTCCTGCTTTTTAGTTTGTTCATTAAACTTGGCCATTTCTTCCTGTTTCTTATTATTGCTTGTGATTTTTTGTTGGTGTCTAAGCATCTGTTTTTCTTGATGGGTTTATTCAGTTGATTAGCTTCTCTTTCTACTCTAGGGTTTTATTTTGTTGTTGTTTTTGCCTGCGTGGTAAGGTTTCACTTTGGCACTTCATTCTTCTTATTGTATTTCCTTGCTGTTGTGTTCCCTTGAAAAATAAAATTAGGACTAGAGAAAAGAAAAGAGATAAGAAGAAAAAACGAATAGTAGTAGTAATAATAATAATAATGAAGAATGGTAGAAGAAGAACCTTACAAGACCTAGGAAAATAAATAATTAACATGAGTAAATGAGTAAAAATCATAAGTATAGAGAAATAAAAATAACGAAGTGGAATAGAGAAAATGAAAGGAGAAACAAAATAGAGAAAAATATATAGAATGAATTAAAAGGCCAGAATTATGCGAAGAGAGGAAAAGAAAAAAGAAAAGAAAGATAAAAAAAAAAACAAAAAAAGAAATAGCAAAAAAGAAAAAAAAAAGTGAGCAAGAGAAATACAAACAAGAAAAATTGAAGGCCAAACAAAAAGAGGTGGAATGCATGAAAAACAACAGAAGTCAAAAGATAGAAAAATGAAGAAAAGAAAATAAATAATGTAGGTAGAAAAAAAATCAGTAAAACAAAAAAAGGGGAAACAAAGCAAACATGATACAAAACAGTAGCAACTGAAAAACAAAAACAACGAAGGAAAAACAGCCTTCCTCCCCACCCCCCCCCACCCCCGTTGGAAACCAAATAATTTATCAAACGCTGCGTGTGTTGGGGTGGGGGTGGGGTTTCACTACAGACAGGGCAGCGGTGGGTAGGCGCGTTGGGCGGGAGCGGTGTCCGGGGCTGGGGGAACCGTGCGGGCGACATCTGGGGGTGCCGGCGGGGAGGCCTAGACGTTCTTGCTGCGTAGACACAGCTCATGGCGCCGCAGGTGATTGTAGAGCGACTGCACATAGGTGAAGATGCACTTGGGGTCGGGCTTTTTGCCCATGATCATCATGTCCTCTACCTCCACCAGGGGTACGCAGTCCACCAGCATCCTGCGGGGAGGGGGCACGGGGGTAAAGAACTTCTCAGACTGTTGGTGTTCACCAATCACCCTGCAGCCCACCCTCTGCAGGTGATATACCGGGTTTTATCCAGTACAATAAGAAAATAAAGGAACCATTTAAAAAAAATAATAGATCTGAGAAAGCCTAAAACAAAAAGAATGTCTATATGTCCCCATTATAAGTTATCAGCTGGATGCCTGATAACCTGGTGGATCACTGTCTCAATCACGTCTCTAAGGAGAGTCATTGAATCGAACCAGGGGTTTCTATATGCAAGGTGGGAATTCCTCCACTGAGCTAAATTGTCTCCTTTGGTTATTTATTCTTCAGAGAGCTGTCTGACCTCTTTCCCCAAAGTGTTGGTCTGCCTTGTAAATGCAGCCTTTCAACTAACTGTCTCTTGCAGCCCTGAGGAAGCTCCTTTAAGTCTCCTCCACCAATGACCTTTGTCCAGGGTGGGTTGAAACAATGGTTGTGGCTGCCTCTATCCAGGGCAGTTTGGGGCAATGTCCAACCCCGGATCTGGGTCCCCAGTGATGTGAAGTCACTAATCATCAGCTGTGATCTGCAGCTATGCATGCCCCTGGTCTTAGGGAAGAAGATCTTTATCTCCCTATGAGTCACTAATGACCTAGCCAGGGGCTGAACCCCACAGTGGTATAAGGTGCAGAAAGAATTTTCTTTTTTTCTGTTCATTTTTTATGCCATAAGGCTGCACTTAAAAGCAACCAGAAATTTTTAGAGTGGGAAACAAGTCACTCTAACCATGAATTCATTGCTTTAGGAATGCCACTAGAATGGTCCTTTAATCCTACAAATACTCATTCTTCTTGGGGGAAACCTAGGCAATGATGAAGTAATCTAAAGGTAAATAATTTAGTCAGAAATATGAAACAATAATTTAAAAATTATTATGAAATACATCAAGCACTCAGAAAATTATACACAATAATATGGGGTATATATGCACCCTCCACCCAGCTTTACCAAATCCTAAATTTGTTCTCATATTTGTTTCACAACTTTTAATTTTTTAAAAAAAGAAAGCAATAAAATTTGTCATTAGAGATGAGCTCACCCATGTACCTCTCTACAATCCCATTCCTTTTAGTCCCTGTCTAGAGGTAATAATTTTCCTGAATTTGATTTGTTTTTCATTCACAGGTATGCTATTATGTTTTTAGTAAATATGCTTTTTTAATTGCATAAAACTTTTATTATTTATTAGCATTGTATTTGTCTACATTTAAAAATAGAACAAAATATCTTTTGGAAGTTAAACTATTCATAACAGATACATGTCAAACAATTTTATCATTGGAGTAGATTTACTTTGTTATATACTTTCTTTATTATATACATATACTTGGTGTGTCTGTGATGTATACATGTGTATAAATATATTTTCAGATATATATATGTAGATACATATGACATATACATACACTATTAAGGAGAATTTATAACAGTCAATTTTACAATCACTTTAATGGCTGCACACAAACTAGTGCCCACAAAACCAAAACTGTCAATATGGTTCCTTTTCCACCACTTTTCAAATGTCATCTTGGTTCATTTTCACTGATAGTTTTTAAAAAATAGTACCATACTACTACACACTTAAATCTTTTTTTACAATAACTCATAATAAAACATTTAACTTTTTCATCTTTAGAAAAGGTATGCATTTTAATTCAACTTATTTTTTTATTCTTGAAACATACAATTCACTTTTTTATCAGGTTAGTGCAATTATTTGGTATTGCAGTTACTAAAGGTTAAGTTAATGAACCTGAGTCAAACATTCATTCAAATGCCTTTTTAAAAATGTAAAGCATGAACAAGATGTTTTGCTGAGGCATATACAAGAGTCTCAAGGTATCTTCTTAATAACACATAATAAATAATTCTGTGGTTGGAAATAAAGCTCTTTAGATGAATCTATTTAACTAGCAATTTTCAAAGTCTCTGAGCATTGTCTTACCCAGTCTGGAAGGGAACCAGGATCTAAGGCTCCCCAGCTCCCCAAAAAAATGAAGCCAAAAGGCTTCAAGAGACTTAATATAAGATTATACTTACATGAAAGGACTGTGAGTACTTACAAAGAGTGCTTTCATTTTCATGTTAGGTTCTGATATGCTAGTGTGAGTGTCAGAGATTTGTACTCTGTTCGAAAAATATCTCCGTTAAAGAGCTACGTAGCAGCATCTTTTTCCACTTTTTCTCTTTGCTGATTTAAAACTGGTATCAGACCACGTGTGATTACAGGCAACACCTACGTACCAAAAGCAGAATATTCTAATTGGGTAAAGAACTCTTTTGAGAAGAAGAGAGAAATAAAAGCATTTGAATGCTGAGTTACTTCACAGTGAAAAGACATGCTTTCAGGAGGAACATTCAGTAAATTCTGATTTTCAATTAGATGTTAAACATCTTTAAAGTCCCCAAGGATGCACAGCTAATTTAAATGGTTCAACAATAAAAACAAAGAGAAAAGGAATGGTCTAAATAAACCATATTAAACAAGTATATACTTACTAGGGATAAACTTGGGTGACTCATCAAATCAGACTGACTTCCAAAAGAATGAACTGATTTGCCATACTCATAGTGGGAGCATAAAAATCATTTTCTAAAACTTTCTCTTTCGTTGTTCTTGGTAAGGGAGAATCATTTATTCATTGTTGACAAAACTATCCTAAACAAATTCAAAACACAAAATTTTGGTGGCAAATAGCAGGTAAATCAAAATCAAAATATATAGTCTAATGTTTTACATAATTTTTACAAGGTTATCAAAATAGTCCTTTAAATTTGACAATACACACATAATGTAACACTGTACATATAAATGTAATAACAAATGTTTTACGAAGATACATTTAAAATAACCTTTCAAAATACCAAATTCAACATTAAAACTGTCTTAACAATTGTTGACACGTCTATAAACACAATTTCAGTACATTTACAGGAGTCATTAACCAGAGTTTTCTGGTTTCAAGTGTCTTGAAGGTCTTAATTTAAGGTCACAAGGCAGAGATATCCTTCCAGGGAGCAGTTGCTTTTCCTCTACATTGCTCATCCAGATGAAGAAATTGTTTCTAAGAGTGGAACAGCTTTCACCAGAGTGTCAAGGCCTTAGTAATGAATATATTCAGACTGAAGGGAGGGGATTGAATGGTTCAGGAATCTCACAGAAGAGGAAGAAGAAAGCCTGGTATAAGAGGGTCAGAGGTTTTAAATGCAAAAAAAGTGATAAGAGATACGGAAGGCCATTATATATTAATAAAAGGGATGATCCCCCAGGAAGATATAACAGTCATAAATATCTACGCACCTAACCAGGGTGCCCCAAAATATATGAGACAAACTTTGGCAAAACTGAAGGGAGAAATAGACATTTCTACAATAATTGTCGGAGACTTCAACACCCCTCTCACACCATTAGATAGAACAACTAGACAGAAGATCAACAAGGAAACAGAGAACTTGAACAATATGATAAACAAGTTAGACCTAACAGACATATACAGAACACTGCATCCAAACTCAGCTGGTTATACATTCTTCTCAAGTGCCCATGGATCTTTCTCCAGGATAGACCACATGTTAGGTCACAATGAAGCTCTCAATAAATACAAAAAGTTTGAAATTACACAAAGCACCTTCTCAGATCATAATGGAATGAAACTAGAAATCAATAACAGACAGGAAAAAAGTAAATTTGCAAATGTGTGGAGACTGAACAACACACTCCTAAGTATTCGTGGGTCAAAGAAGAAATTGCAAGTGAAATCAATAAATATATTGAGACAAATGAAAATGAGAACACAACATATCAAAACTTATGGGATACAGCGAAGGCAGTCTTGAGAGGGAAATTTATAGCCCTAAATGCCTATATTAAAAAACAAGAAAGAGCTAAACTCAAAGATTTAATTGAACAACTAGAGAAACTAGAAAAAGAACAGCAAACCAATCCCAAAGCAAGCAGTAGGAAAGAAATAATAAAGATTAGAGCAGAAATAAATGAAAATGAGAACAGAAAAACAATAGAGAAAATCAACAAAACCAAAAGCTGGTTCTTTGAGAAGATCAATAAAATTGACAAACCCCTCGCAAAACTAACAAAGAAAAAAAGAGAGAAGATGCAAATAAATACAATCAGAAATGAAAGGGGGGAAATTACAAATGACCTCACAGAAATAAAAAGAATCATAAGAGGATATTATGAGAAACTATATGCCAACAAACTAGACAACCTAGATGAAATGGACAAATTTCTAGAAACACATAACCAACCTACACTGACGCTACAAGAAATACAAGAACTTAACAAACCAATCACAATTAAGGAGATTGAATCTGTCATCAAAAATCTCCCAGCAAAGAAAAGTCCAAGACCAGATGGCTTCACAGGTGAATTCTACCAAGCATTTCAAAAAGAATTAACACCAATCCTGTTTAAACTCTTACAAAAAATTGAAGAGGAGGGAAAATTACCCAACACATTTTATGAAGCCAACATCACCCTAATACCAAAGCCAGATAAAGATTCCACAAGAAAAGAAAATTACACACCAATCTCTCTCATGAACATAGATGCAAAAATTCTCAACAAAATACTTGCAAATAGAATCCAACAGCATATCAAAAGACTTATACATCATGACCAAGTGGGATTTATTCCTGGTATGCAAGGCTGGTTCAACATAAAAAAATCAATCAATGTAATATACCACATTAACAAATTGAAGGAAAAAAAACACATGATCATCTCAATAGATACAGAAAAGGCATTCGACAAAATCCAACATCCTTTTTTGATAAAAATACTTCAAAAGATATGAATAAAAGGCAAATTCCTCAATATGGTAAAAGGCATATATGAAAAACCCACAGCCAACATCATACTCAATGGGGAAAGGTTGAAAGCTTTCCCTCTAAGAACAGGAACAAGACAAGGATACCCACTGTCACCATTGTTATTCAACATTGTACTAGAAGTTCTAGCGAGAGCAATTAGACAAGACAAAAAAATTAAAGGCGTCCAAACAGGAAAAGAGGAAGTAAAATCTCACTGTCTGCGGATGACATGATCCTGTATTTAGAAAATCCTGAAGTATCCACAACAAAGCTACTTGAACTAATAAATGAGTTCAGCAAAGTGGCAGGATACAAGATCAACACGCAAAAATCAGTAATGTTATTGTACACTAGTACTGAACAACCTGAGGAGGAATTAGGAGGAAAATTCCATTTTCAATAGCAACAAAAAGACTCAAATACCTAGGAGTTAATTTAACCAAAGAAGTACAGGACCTATATACAGAAAACTACGAAACAATGCTAAAAGAAATTTAAAAAGACCTAAACAAATGGAAAGACATTCCGTGTTCATGGATTGGAAGAATAAATATCATGAAGATGTCAATCTTGCCCAAACTGATTTATAGATTCAATGCAATACCAATCAAAATCCCAACAGCTTACCTTACAGAATTAGAGAAGGCAATTACCAAATTCATCTGGAAGGGTAAGTGTACCTGAATAGCCAAAAGTATTCTAAAAAAGAAGAGCAATGTGGGAGGAATTTCACTGCCTGACCTTGAAACATATTACAAAGCTACAGTGGTCAAAACAGCATGGTACTGGCATAAAGATAGACACATCGATCAGTGGAATAGAATTGAGACCCCAGAAATATACCCTCACCTATACAGTCAACTGGTTTTTTTTTTTTTTTTTTTTTTTTTATTATGGGTAAAAATCAAAATTCTCACAATACATACAAACATTTGCAAAATGATATATAAATATATATGCATATATGTGTATTTGCTCACAAAAATGTTATATATATATATATATATATATATATATATACATATATTTTAAGAGGTGCTTAGATTACCTAAAATATTACACGGAACCCACTGGGATTCCCATGTTGCCCACCTCCCACAAGTGGGTTCTATTTTGGAATCTGTGCTCCTGAGAGTGACAGAATTAGACTCAAATAAGTCCTCCCTGCACATGGTTCACCAGTTCCTTCTATTCAAACCTACATGTGATGCTGGAGTTTCTTAGGTATACTTCAACTGGTTTTTGACAAACCTATCAAGCCCACGCTAATGGGAGAAAACAGTCTCTTCAACAAATGGTGTTGGGAGAACTGGATATCTATAACCGAAAGAATGAAAGAGGACCCCTATCTCACCCCCTATACAAGAATCAACTCAAAATGGATCAAAGATCTAAATATAAAAGCCAGAACCATAAAACTACTAGAAGAAAATGTATGGAAACATCTTCAAGACCTTGTAGTAAGTGGTGGTTTCTTGGACCGTATACCCAAAGCACGTGCAACAAAAGAAAAAGTAGATAAATGGGACCTCCTCAAAATTAAACACTTTTGCTCCTCACAGGACTTTGTCAGAAGGGTGAAAGGGCAGCCAACTCAATGGGAAAAATATTTGGAAATCACATATCTGATAAGGGTTTAATATCCAGGATATATAAAGAGATGTTACAACTCAACAATAAAAAGACAAATGACCCAATTAAAAAATGGGCCAAAGACTTGAATAGACATTTCTCCAAAGAAGAAATACAAATGGCAAAAAAACACATGAAGAAATGCTCAACATCAATCATGATTAGGGAAATGCAAATCAAAACTACAATGAGATATCATTTTACACCTATCAGAATGGCCACTATTAAAAAGACAGAGAACTACAAGTGTTGGAGAGGATGTGGAGAGATAGGTACACTTCTTCACTGTTGGTGGGAATGCAGAATGGTACAACCACTATGGAGGAGTGTTTGGCAGTTCCTAAAGAAGTTGAATATAGACTTGCCATGTGACCCTGCAATACCACTACTGGGTATATACCCAGAAGAACTGAGAGCAGTGACACGAATAGACATCTGCACACCGATGTTCATAGCCACATTATTCACCATTGCCAAAAGTTGGAAACAACCCAGGTGTCCATCAACAGATGAATGGATAAAGAAACTGTGGTCTATTCACACGATGGAATACTATGCAGCTGTAAGAAGAAATGAAGTTGTAAAGCATATGGCAACATGGATGAACCTGGAGGACATTATGTTGAGTGAAGCAAGCCAGACACAAAAGGACAAATAGTGTATGAATGCATTACTATGAACCAAATATATTGTGTAACATACTGTTTGATCAAAAAAAAAAAAAAATTGAGGGTCAGAGGGTGGAGGCATGTTTCGCTGTCTTGGTGCTCTGAGGTGTGGGATGACTGTTCAGTTTGCTTCCACTGCTGCTGTTGCTTCTTTTGTACTGGTTGTTGTTGAGCTCAGGGTAATTTCTGTCAGTTGGTTGGGAGCTGCCATTCAAGAGGTTGGAAATCTACATGGAAGTATTATTTGTTCAAGGAGTATGATGTTTTCTAATCTGCTCTCAAATGTTCACAAAATAGATAGGGAGGTAGAATGATACAGGACAGGCAGCAAAATTTAAAAATTGTTGGATCTGGGTTTCTGGGGAAGCTGCTGGGGATATGTTGGGTTACTCTGTATGGTGTTTGTAATTTCTTTGCAACTGTCCTGTAAGTTTGCAATTATTTTGTAATAAAAAGTTTTTTAAAAAGTCAAAAAAAAAAAAAAAAAAAGAGGTTGGTGAATGTGTTGTCTATGAAACCTGCTTTATAGAGAGTGATGAGGTTTTATTCTCTGGATCATTTCTTGCAGCATTCAAGCTCCCTAAAGTACTAGTTAGCCAGGAGTTTACAGAAAAGCTTCTACACTGGCACCTGAGTACAAAGAACCCCTGTTTATCTTCTTGGCTGTCACTGAAAGGAACAAAGACACTTTTGAGGTCTTTCAAAGAAGGTGCAGATCCTTGTGGGTAAGAACTCAATCTGAAAGGCTGAGATACTGCTTTTGGGTGCCCTTTCATATCATCCAACCTAAATGCACAGGATGGTAAGGAGTGTGGCTGTCTCTGAGTTTTTAAGATACATAGTTTGTCTGCTTGGGTTATACCATTTTTCATTTCCACCTTTTCATCCACTTCTAAATTATTCTCTCCAAATCTTTCCATGTTTTGTATTTTAGTTAAATTTCCACAAATAGACATGTAATCCAAGCTGGAAAGAATGTTATTAATACTTCTTTCACTGGGTGGTCTACTTTACAGTTTGGATCAGAAAATGTCTCCTTGAACCCAAAACGATGCTCGTTTTACTTCCAGGAAGTGCTACTGGGGTCCATTTATAATGGAATCTGGCTGTCATATTCTGAGCCAAGCAATGATTTCAGCATTGCATAACAGGCTATCAATGTCCCTGTTCTGCCACGACCAGCTTTTCAGTGAACTGCAATCACCCCTTCTGTGTTCTCGCAGATATTCAGGAACCTTGGCAGGATGTTATCACTGGGTTTGCTGCCGTCGATGAATCAGAGGTCATAGTGCTCAAAGCAGCATCGGTGAATCGCTTTGTTTCATAAATATTTTTTATTCACCCTTGTGATTGCTGTCACATTACGCTTTTAGAAATAAGGAAAGTAGGCTTCAGGGGCATGAAGAGGATAACCATTTTCAATTTTTCTTTTTGATGTGGTCCACTAAATGCTAAAATTTTTCCTGGGACAATCCAATTGAAGTCACCTTTTTCAACTTGCCAATAATGTTCATATTCATCCACGTTAAATGTATCAAAGTAAAAAACTCCATGCTTACTCCTTTTCTGATTCCCTGTAAACAGTTGAAGATGGTGAGATTGTAGGTACAATTTCCAAAGGAAGCATCCCTAAATGGGAGATGGGGGGGTCTGAGCCAGAGAAGAGTGTTCTGTGGGCTTATTCTGGTGTCCTCTTTAATAAGATTATGGCATAGGCACCTATCAAAAATGCTGCATTTGCTCTTTTCCATTGATCAAAACAGGTGTAGTGTACAATTTTCTTTCTTGATAAACTATGATTTTAATTTCTTGTTTGGTTACGGCAGTACCTGTACATCATTGCCAAGTTCAGAGGCCCAAAATCTGCACAAAAATTTTCATAGAACAGCTTCTCATTGATTGAAAAATAATGGGTATTTACTATGCTTTTTGGTCTATTCTTTAAAGTAGCAAAATATAACCCATCTAGTGCCCCACAGGTTACTAGTAGTCAGCTGTTAAGGCTTTGTTGCCATTCACCAATTACTGTACAGGAAACTAGGCCCTCCACTGAGAGGAGCCAGGCAAGGCCTCCAGTACATATAGTAAATAGGTTTTATATCTATAAAAAAGACAGAATTATCTTCCAGTTTTTAAAACTTGGAGATAACTTCCTTTTGCCAGAAGTTCTAATTGAAAAATCATCAGTTACAGAGACACATATCTCAAAGGGATCACTGTGGTTGTGGGGCCACACGTGTAGAGTGTATTGTTGCTGGAATATTTCCATCACAGTCTGTTGTTTTTATGTCCCCTCAAAGGATGTCACTTGGTGGGTTAGCTAATATAAAGGACAATGCAGAATGCCCAAACGAAGCACAAACTGTTTCCAATATTCAATACATTCAGTAAGGGGCTGAGCTTCCTTTTTGGTGGCAGGGAGCAAGAGATAGCAATTTTTCTTTGACTGGAAGGATTGGATATTGTCAATCTGCCTACAAATTCCCCCAAAATATTACTTGCCAAGCAGTACCCTGAATTTTATTGGGGATTTGCAGCCACCCCTCCTACAGGATGTGTGATAACCCCACAGTCAGGGCTGTTGAGACCAAGGTTTCTGCCTACCAACTACTAAAACATCATGTATATAGTAATAGTTTTGGAAATCATAGAGGCAGTTGCATTAAATTTTGACCTACCCACCTGTAACAAATGGCAGTGAAATTTAGTTACTCCTCAGGACTACTAAAAATGTATATTGGAGGCCTTGCCCCAAGTGCAAATAGATTTTGATCCTCAGGTGCCAGCAGTATGGGAATGGTGTTGTGAATGTGCAAAACAGTGTGCCAGTGTGCCATCAGTCTGTGTAATGGATTCAGTTAGAGTTACAATGTCTGCAACAGCAGAAGCCATGGGAGTGACAACCAAATTCAGTAGATAATAAGGCACTATAAGCTTCCATGTCATATTACTTTTCCACTGGACATACATGACTTTTGTATCATGATCTCACATCTCTTACTACCTGTGGTGACTTTAAGTACTTAACAAGGGATGTGTTATCTTTTCCTCTTGGGATTCTATACCTTTTGGTTTGGATCACTTAGGAAGGAACAGTGAATATGGTTGGAGAGCAATTTATGTGTACCACTAGCACTTCTATACATGTGGCTGAATCTCATCTGGCCTTTATGGGACAGGGAAATATGGGCATACAACATAGCAAGATGTAGAAGTAATACCACAAGTGCAGTGAATTGGCCCAAATGATTTCACTCACAAGGTCATATTGGCTTTCCTTTCCCATGTAAACCAGGCCCAGAGCCCATTATCTGATTTTGGGAGGCTTTATATTCAACAGGTTCAGATAGAATCCATATCCAAAAGAGCCATAAAAGATTAATTCTTTCTCATCCCCACATTACCCCAGCATACTCAGACATATAGACTTTGATCCCATTGGGGACAGGAAGGTCTTGTACCCTTAATGAATTCCTCTTGATTTGATGCTTAATAGTTAGGACTGTGGGTTTTGTGCCCTGTGGCCAACTCAGCTTTAGCTCACAGAGCAGCAGCAAACTTATTTGAGGAATCTACCTTAACCTAGGATGTCTGATGCCCCATTAGCAAGATAGCACCTCTTATTTTCTCACACAATTTCAACATAAGGGCTATGGGAGTCTTCTATGGCAGCAGGACTCATCACAACATTTATTTAGATTTTGGGGGGAGTTCCTCGTTCTTCAGTGGATAATTTCATCAACATTGCACGACCAATCTGTGGCAGAAAAAGCCCAGATAGTAGTCAGTGATTCATTCATGGTTTACATGGGTGTTTGTCATAAGGAAATCTCACCAAGAAGGCCAAAGCTCCTTATAGCAGCCAGGAACCATTGCAAAAAAGCTCTGAATTATTTACTGCTATTTTTGAATATATCTAAGTTTTGCATGATCATTGGAAGGATGGGTTGAGCCCCCCTTTTTTAACTTTATTTCAACTTCAGAAAATAAAATAACAAAAGGCAGCTTAACAAATTATGGAAGCATTACTTTAAAATATTCTGTCCAGTCACATTTATCTTATTTAATTCTAAAAAAAAACTCAATTGTTTTTCCAGTGCTCCAAAAGATTTGTTAAATGACATGACTATAGTATCCTTGTTAATGTAGACATTTTAAAAAATGCTTGATCATATTCACATCTCATAAAGCTAAATCCCATATTCTTTTTTGACCCTTTGCAGTGATATAGTACCATCTTTGCTACAAAAATATTACAATATTACTGTTAACTCTAATCTATAAGTTACATTATTTGAATTTTTCCCATGTATCACCATAATCTTAACACCATATAACACAGGAAATTTTTGTATTTGCATTATTAACCACAATTCTCATCTACCACCAAAATCACTATATATACAGTTCCTAGATTACCCTCTAGCTGTCTTTCAACTAAAATTAGCCTCCCTAGAATACCTCTTTTGGCCATAATCACATTTTTAAATTAGCAGTGTTAGTTATACTTATTATAATGTGTTACAGTCAACTCTATCCATTTCCACATACTTACAATCAACCTTATTAAACCGTCTCCATACATTCATCATCAGCTTCCCTTCTCAACCCACATTCTGTCTCCTACTAACCTATACTTTATAGTTTAACTCCTTAAGTTTACTAATCATATTTAGTTCATATCAGTGAGACCATACAATACTTGTCCTTTTGTGTCTGCTTTATTTCACTCAACATAATGTCTTCAAGGTTCATCCATGTTGTCATGTGCATCCCAAGTTCATATCTTCTTACAGCTGAATAGTATTCCATCATATGTATGTACCACATTTTGTTTATCCATTCATTGGTTGATGGACATGTATGTTGTTTACATCTTTCAGCAATTGTGAATAATGCCGTTATGAACATCAGTGTACAAATAACTGTTCAAGTCCTTGCTTTCAGGTCTTCTGAATATATTCCTAGTAGCAGGATTGCTGTATCATGCAGAAGTTCTATATTTAACTTCCTGAGGAAATACCAACCTGTCTTCCAGAGGCTGCACTATTTTATATTCCCACTAAGAGTGAAGGAAGTTTCCCATTTCTGCACACTCTCTCCGGCACTTATAGTCTCTTGTGTTTTTTTTTTTAATATAAACTTTATTTTTAGAGAAGTTTTGGGTACAGAAAAGTTATATTAAAAGTATAGGGTATTCCCATATAACCCACCCCTCTCTCACCCACATTTTTCCCTTTTAATAACATTTTACATTAGTGTGGCACATTTGTTGCAATTAATGAACCAAATATTGAAGCATTGCTACTAACCAAGGTCTATATGTGCATTATGGTTTACACATAATTTATAATGGTTTTGACAAATTTATAATGGCATGTATCCATCTATGCAGTTTCATACAGAACAATTCCAATGCCCTAAAAATACCTGTGTTCCATCTATTCTTCCCTCCCCTGCCTCTCTGAACTACTGGTAACCACTATCTTTATATCCATGTTACAAGCTGTTCTGTTACTGCATGCAAATAACTACAATAGCAATAAATATAATTAGGTATGTAGTTGCACTCCCCCCTTACCTTTGCTCATTCCTCAATCTTGAGGAATTTAGGATGATATTTACTTTGCTTCAGATTGAGATGGGGCTTAGATATTATGGGGCAGATGTAAGGAATTTATTTGCTTGCAGTTGTAGAAACTGTTTTTTGGGATAGGACTTGTCCATCATTATCATTTTGTTAGTTCTCCTGGGTGAGTCTGAAGGATTGTGTTGGCCTCTGCTGAGGTTCAGGGTTCAACCAGCATATGAGCAGACCAAAGATTTAAGTCTCTGAGTATAGTGATAATTATAGGTTCAAATAAAAGGGGTAGAAAAGTCATGAGTAGGGAAATTATAAATGATTATAAACAGATCTATCTCTGTTATATTGGAGAAATAGATTATCTGATATCCCAAAATAAGGCCTGCTGATGGAATGCTGATTTCATGGGGTTGTGTGTCTTGCCTATAGTGTCCAGATATCCCTAGAGCCCTCTGGAGAACTTTTGCTTGAGGCTTTGTTTACTGTGGCAGATAGTGCGCTCTGCCTGAGATCTGCATAAGCATAACCTCTGGAATGACCTCCCAACTCACTCTGAAATCTCTTAGCCATAAAACTCTTTTGTATTTAATGTTTCCCACTTTTGGTCAAGGTCTTTTTCTAAATGCATTGCTGGTTGATGCTTTAGTAATAATCTTTCAGTGCCAGGGAGACTCATCTCTGGGAATCATGTCCCATGACAGGGGGAAGGTAGTGAGTTTATTTCTTGAGTTTGGCTTAGATAGAGGCCACATTTGATTAACAAGGAGGTTTTCAAGAGGTAACTCCTTAGGCATTAGTTATTATTAGGGTAAGTTTCAATTTTACAGGAATAAGGTTCATAAGTACAAGTATTAATAGTAAAGGCTTGGCATACTGGCCTCCTTTATTAGGCACTGCTTATATTCTCCAGAGATTTTTGCTGCTCTATTTGAGAAAGTAGAACTCCCAGGATGGGAGTTAATATTTTGTTGCTTACTGTGTGGGTTGACACCTACTGAGAAAACACACCTATGATTACACAAACATGTTCATAGGTGTACCCCTCCCCACAGATCCCCCCCTCACCAACAACATGCACCAGCGATGCTCCTCTGCCATAGATCCCAAAAGAACACTCCCACAACTGTATTCTCAACCACAATCCTTGGACTCCCCAGCGTTCACCAAGCCACACATTCACTTGTTTTATATATAGCTTCCTGAGGAACTGCCAAACTGTCTTCCACAGAAGCTGTCTCATTTTATATTCCTGCCAACAATGGAGTGTTCCTATTTCTCTGCATCCTCTCCAGGATTTGTAGTTTTGTGTTGTTTTTGTAATAATGGACATTCTGTAATGTGTGAAGTGATATCTCATTATAGTTTTGAGCTGAATTTCCCTAATAGCTGGTGATGTGGAGCATCTTTTCATGTGGTTTTTGGTCATTTTTAATTCTTTGGAAAAATGTCTAAACAAGTCTTTTGCCCAGTTTTTAATTGGGTTGCTTGTCTTTTTATCATTGAGATGTGTGATCTCTTTATATAACATGTAGATCAAACCCTTATCGGATATGTGGTTTCTGAAAATTTGAGTAGGCTGTCTTTTTACCTAACAAAGTCATTAGAAGCACAAAAGTGTTTAGTTTTGAGGAGGTCCCATTAAGCTTTGGGCGTAAGGTTTAAGAAACCATACCTACTACCAGGTCTTGAAGATATTTCCCTACACTTTCTTCTAGGAGCTTTATGGTTCTAGCTTTTATATTAAGGTCCTTAATCCATTTTGAGTTAATTTGTGGATAAGGTGTGAGATAACAGGCCTCTTTCTTTCTTTTGGATATGCATATCCAGTTCTCCCAGCACCATTTTGTTGAATAGACTGTACTGACCCAGCTGGGTGGGTTTGACAGCCTTGTCAAAAATCATTTGACCATAGATGTGACGGTGTAGTTCTGAAATATCAATACAATTCCGTCAATCAATTTGTCTATCTTTATGCCAGTACCATGCTGTGTTTACCACTTTAGCTAAGTAATATGCTTTAAAGCAGTAAAGTCAGGAAGTGAGATCCTCCAAATTTGTTCTCATTTTTAAAGATATTTTTGGCTATTTGGAGGACATTACCATTCCAGATAAATTTGATAATTGTTTTTTCCAATTTTGCAAAAAAGACTGTTGGGATTTTTATTTGAATTGCGTTAAACCTATAAATCTGTTTAGGCAGAATTGATATCTTAATGAATTTAGTCTTTCAGTCCATGAACACAGAATGTACTTCCATTTATTTAGGTCTTCTTTGATTGCTTTTAGTAATGTTTCATATTTTCTGAATCCAGGTTCTTTTTCTCCTTGGTTAAGTTTATTTCTACATATTTGATTCTCTTAGTAACTATTATAAAAGGAGTTTTTTTCAGACTTCCTCCTCAGTTTGCTCATTAGTAGTGTATAGAAATGCTACTGATTTTTGCATGTTAATCTTGTATCCTACCACATTCCTGAAGCTGTCTATTAATTCTTCTAATTTTATTGTGGATTTTTTGGGATTTTCTAGGTATAGAATCATCATATTATCATTGAATGGCAAAAGTTTTACTTCTTCCTTTCCTATTTGGGTGTTTTTATTTCTTTTTCTTGCCTAATTGCTCTAGCTAGAACTGCTAGCACAATATTGAATAACAGTGGTGACAGTGGGTCTCCTTGTTTCTGATCTCAGGAGGAAAGCTTTCAGTCTTTCATTGAGCACAATGTTAGTTGTGGGTTTTTCATATATGCACTTTATCATATTGAGAATGTTTCCTTCTATTCTTATCTTTTATTTTTTGGTATTTTTGTTTTTTCTTTTTATCTTTCTATTCCTATCTTTTGGAGTGGTTTTTATCAAGAGAAGATGCTGTATTTTGTCAAATGCCTTTTCTGCTTCAATGTACAGCATCATGTGGTTTTTCTTCTTCAATGTATTAATATGGCTTATTATACTGATTGATTTTCTAGTGTGGAGCCACCCTTGCATGCCTGATATAAAAACCCACTTCCTCATGGTATATAATTCTTTCATTGTGCTTTTGGATTGGGGTTTGCAAGTATTTTGTTGAGGATTTTCACACCTGTTCTTAGAGAAATTGGTCTGCAGCTTTCTTTTTCCATAATGTCTTTATTTGGCTTTGGTATTAGGGTGATGTTGGCTTTAAAGGCTGAATTTGGTAAGGCCGAGCCATTCTTCATTACCAAGTACTATTTGCCCATCTCCTAAGCAAATCAGCTAAACTTCAAATGATTTGCCTGGCTTCTGCCCATGGTGACTGCAATTTCCCTCCTTTCACACTGTTCCGTGTATGCAGTAGGATGAATCTTACTATTAGTTGTTCACCACACTGGTGAGGAAAGCACATTGCCTGGAGCTGAGTTAGCAATAAACAAGGAATTGTTCAGGCTCTGTCTCTAAACATATTGCCCAGTATTCATCACGCAATCATTTCTCCAATTCCTCCTCTTTAAAAGGGGGAGGACTATTAATTGCATGGTTGACCTTACACTATGCTCTATAAATTCATTACCAATTCCCATAAATTTTCTTTGCATTCCATTAGTTGGCTGGTGAGGTCTTCATTCTTCCTCTTCTGGAAAGCATGTCTCTCTCAGCACCCTATCTTTATTACTACATTTACCAAAGACTGTGAAGGTTATATGAGATTTTACCCCTAAATGTAAGATAAAAAGATAGCCAACCATAATTTCATGGGTGCTGGTAGAAGACGTAGTTCTCTTGGTTCAGAGATGAAAGAGCTTATTATTCACAGCAATAGCAATAACCACATTATCAGTATTTTTATGCTAGATCCCTCAGCCCAAGTTCCCACAGAGTGCTGCAAAATGGGCAGGTAGCACCTATATAAGCAGTAGGTTGTGTTATAGTAGGGGAAATGGAGTATAGAAAAACTCAATTTTTTAATAATGGTCAGTAAGTATGCCTTCCTTTTGCTCTGCAAGTAGTCATTATCTTTATTATATTGACATAAGTATTCCTGTACTTTGTTCCAGAGGTAATCACTAACTCTGTCTTTGGAAGCTCTAAGAGCAAAGCTGTTGTTTATTCCAGGTGAAACTATCTTTATCTTCCAAACTGTTTACTATTCAAAAGATAGTCTGGAACAAAACACAGCCAATGCCTTGCAAAATGTACATAAACCTGAGACACCCATGAAGAATCTTCTTCCAACAATATGTAAGAGTAAAATTGCTGGAAATATGCCATATTCAAACTCCCTAGATAAAGGCAAATTTCTCTCTAATGTAATCTCCCAACAACAACTTATAGGATCTCCCCCTTCTTTATCTGCTTGCAAACACGTATTTTCAAACTTCATTTTGCTGATCTGATGTGTGTGAAATGGCATGCCATTTTAATTTCCATTTTCCTGACTACTGGTTAGATTTATACATTTAACAGTATTTATTGAGCACCAACTATATGCTAGATACTTTTCATAGTACTTGCAATACATCAGTGAACATAATGGAAGAAATACCATGAATTTACAGAGCTTACATTCTGGCAAGAAGAAACAAAAATGAACATATTAACTAAGTAAATTATATAGTATGCTTAAGATGATACATGCTATGGAAAAAAAAGAATAAGGTAATGGGGACAGAATAAGGTAATGTATGTATATTGACCACTTTTTTGGTGAATTGCTTGCTTACTACCATTTTTCTGAGGGCTTTTTTTTTGGTATGATTATGCATTATATTTCTTTCATTGTGACTCTCCTAGTTTATAGCTTAGCCCATTTTTCCCCATGTGTCATTAAGGATTTGATATTTTAATCTAATCAGATTTATCCAACTTTTTCTTCATTATCTGTACATTTTGTGTCTTTAAAAGGAATCTTCCTTTGGCCTGAGGATAAAATATATTCTTTTATATTTTTCTCTAAATATTCCATAACTTTTCTTCTTCGTGTCCACCAATTTATATCCAGTTGTAATTTATTTTGAGTGTAAGGTGTGGTTGCAATATATCTTACATGCTATCTTGATCCAGTTTGTAGACAATGGCTAAAAAGTATCTATTCCCCTTTGCAGCCCACCACACGACAGTTCCTTTATTGGGCTCTTACACTCCTGAGTTACATCATGCACACACAACTGCCAGAGGTACCAGATGCCAAATATCTAGGGATGGCCTCTTTTTCTTTGAAATTTCTTTCAAATTTTTGAATTTGGCTATTCAAAATACCCAACCTACAGGAAGCCCAGGAAACGTAGATAGCCCCATCTTATTTTCCATACATAAGCCACCTCCTACAGTTTCTGCTTGCTGTTACTGTTGCCTTAGGTGAAACCCTTTGTGGGGCCTAGATGGCAGCCTTCTCTCATTTGGAGATGTAATAAAGTTCCACCTTTCATGTATCTGTCTTTGTGTTTGGTCTTGCCTTCCAAAAAAACTATCATCATCCCCAATATCATATAATTGTAGAAATTTGATGCTGTGAGCAGGACCTGGCCATGACCAGTGATTCTTGGATAGCTTTGTGAGTGGACTGCTCTTGGCTGACTAACTGATTACAATCCACCACTTTTGTGGCTTGGGACAGAAGTGTCACCTATTGGCAAATTTACACTTTATTTGATGTTTTCTTCTGTTTGCTGGTCGTTGCCATGAACTCTTTACCCACATTTCCTCAGTATCAGAATACTCATAGCAGACAGTGGTAATTGACTAAATTCTGAAAGGCTAAAACTAGCTCAGGTGGGTCCCAACTTAGGGAGAGAGGAGCAATGGCTTGGGCTCCACTCTCCTGGGATCAGGCACTTGGGTGTTTCCAGGAACAGTCTGTATTGCAAAGGCCAATCCAGGAGACTGTCACTTCTTTTGCATCAGTGTTTATTTATTGTTTGAGGCAAATCCTTGATTAGTTCATGTACTTTGGGTAATCCTTATAGTGGAAAGTATTAGTTGGGCACCCCCATGGTAAAGAAATTGCAGCCCAGTCTCATTGTTTATGTTACTCAGGTGGTGGCAGCAGTTTCACACATCCTCCTTGCTGTTGCATAGTTTTCTGCTGTCTCCAGTGATCTTCATGCTTCCCAGAACCTCAGGGGTATCATGGGTCATACTCTTACAGACCAATAGCCCAGTGTTAAATGCAAAGGGGACAAGGGCACGAATATCTCATCCCTTGAACACCTGCCAAACTTATCCAATTGCATAAACAATGCTCTTGTCAGCATGCTTGGTCCATATTAAGTGCCATTATATATTAACATGTGAAAAGACTGATACTTTGGACAAGGGGACTAATTGCACTGTCCCAAGGAAAAGCTGTTATAACTCTTCTAAATGTAAACCCTGATCCTTCAGAGGTGGATTGGGAAGCCTTCGAATGAGATGTGATTTCCTATGAGGACTACCACTGGGCCCCCTTGAGATTTTTCACCTTACCACCCAAAAGGCCCAAAAGTTTGGTGAATAATCAGAAACAGAGTTAGAAAGTCTACTTTACTAGATTAAAGTTACAGGACATAGTAAAAGGCTTTGTTTGAAAAGATGATGAAAAAGGGACTGACTATTCCATATATTTATCATTGGGTCAGAGCTACTGCTTACTGAGGCCAAAATGAAACAGTTGGCTGGTTTATCTAGGGAACTCAAAATTTATAATTTACTGAAGGACTCCACTACTTTTAAGACTCACAGTGCCCTGGATCATGAAGGGCCACAATGGGGTACTTGAGTCAAGAAAAGAGGTTGTTCAGAAATAGAAGACCCTGACTCCTTTGACGAGGTATGGCCCCAAGAAGCCCTACTTTATTATGTTGGACATTTATGACCTGGAAGGCTACCCATCCCTCCATAACCATAATAGACACTAAGGCTGAAGAAGGAAGCGATCCAATGTAAATCACTTGTCATCAACTATAGGAAGTGTTTTCCCAAGAAATATTGCCTTTTCCGGTGAGTCGCCAATGACAGGTGTGGCTGCCCGGTGTATAATTATCTATGACCAATTTGGTTACCACCAAAATTAGAGGAAGCCCTTTAGCCTTGGCCTAATCCATTACAGAAATGATCCCTTGATGGCTGGAGGTTTCATAAGCCCAGATTGCCAAAAACACAAATATTATGGAAGTTTGGGCTATAGGCATTTGAGCCATTTTATTGGCCTCATTATTAAAGAAAGCCTCTGGCGTGGTGCCTTAGTGTGAGCAGAATCATGGGAGATACAAATCTTTAGGAGAATACCCACCAACTACTAACAGATAACTGTCCCCAAAGTTCTTAACCTTGGATCAGGAAATTGTCTTTTTTCCATGGGCTGGACCAAACAACAAGACCATTGGCCATTGTTAGGGATCTGTAAAAAGACCAACAGCTGACAATCCTTAGTCCTGGGCATTCTGTACAGCAAGAACAATGGACTGTAACTCTCCCAGTTGGGCTGAGTAATGGGTACCATCCCTTGTATGGGGATATGCCAGTGGCCAGGTTGAACCCAGCTGTCCTTCAGCATGCTCCATCACTTGAAATGGATGGTGGTGCTAGTATTGGTAAAGTATATTGACTCCTTTTCCTCAACTCAGAGAGTTGGTCCTAACTGGCTCCCCAGTTAGCAATGGGTCCTGGCAATGGGGGTGCCACTGCCATGTGCTTAATTTCAGTGGGTAAGGGACTGAGGATGGGGGAAGTCACATCTTCCTGTAATTTGGAAAGACCTCTAGTTTCACGTTTAACCCTATCCTGAAATCATTTCCATTTCAACAGAAAGGATTCTGCAGCTGTGCGAAGCCAATGAGGTGATGTTTCCTTGACCCTCAGCATGATAGTCCTCAAAGTACAAGGAGAAATATGCTGAGTCCCTGTAGTAGCTTCTGTTTCTAGAAATGCCCAGTATGTAAAGAGTTGTCACTCCAGGGCTGCGTACTAGGCAGCCAACTTTGGAAGTCACCTGGTCCTAAACCCTATGGGAAGATACTTGGCATCAAATTGTATCCACAAACTCGATAAAGCATAGTCCTCAGTAACCAGGGCTTCTACATGAAAGTGGAACCCCAGAGATACCAAGGGCAAGGCCTGACCAGGGGCCAGCTGGGACAGCTCCAAGGCTTTGCATTATTGGGTTCTCCATATAAACTTGGATAATTTATGAGTGATCTGATAAATGGGCCTCAATAAAATAGACAAATGTGAAATGTGTTGCCTCCAAAACCCTTAGAGGCCCAACAAGTGTTGTGCTTGCTTTATGGTGGTTAGGGCTTAAATAACAACATTTGGTGTTTAACCCCCTCAGGAATCTGTCATCCCTCTGCTGACCAAATTATGCCCCTAAATTTGACAGAAGTCACCAGTTCCTGCTCTTTATGTGAGGCAATGACCTAAAGCCCAACCTCTGTGGCATCCAGTTCTGCTTGGATAGCCTCCAAGGATATGGATTTTAAAAGAATGCATCTATATAATGCCTGTGTTGAGTGAAAGTCAACAGGGGAATGTTATCCAGGTTTTAGCAACAAAGGTGGTGGGACCCAGGAGGGCTATTTAAATATCCCATCAGCAGAAGGATGAATACATTTTGGATTGGTTGCCCTAAAAGGAGACAGCAAATTATGGCTACGAGGCCAAGGCAATAAGGACAGGAATAAAACATATTGGCGAGATCAATGATGGAAAAATACTTCCTAGGGGCCTTTTGAATGTCTTCAGTCATTTCAGATAATATTTAGAATCAGAGCATTAGCAGGAAAAGCTATGGCATTTAGGTTGCAATAGTCAATGGTGGGAGGTGGGCAACATGGGAATCCGAGTGGGTTACGTATAATATTTTAGGTAATCTAAGCACCTCTTAAAATATATGTATATATATATATATAAAATAACATTTTTGTAAGCAAATACACATATATGCATATATATTTATATATCATTTTACAAATGTTTGTATGTATTGTGAGAATTTTGATTTTTACCCATAATAAAAAAAAAATAAATAAAAAAATAAAAAAAATAATAATAAAAAAAAATAGTCAATGGTAAGCATCCATTCATTTTGTCTGATTTAAGCACAAGCCAAATTGCACTCTTAAAGATAGAAATTGTGGGGGTTATGGGCTATGCTCTAACTATGGTAGATACCTACACTGGCCTCCTACTGGCTTTCCTAACCAGATATGCCTCCACTGAGACAATAACTACCATTCTCACCAAAACTCTTTTGTTTCCTTTTGGGGCCACAGATATAAGTGACTGAGACCAGGGCTCCTATTTTATGGCTTATGCAGTGAAACATTGAGCCCTGGGACAAGGTGTTCAATGGCCTATTGCAGTTAAGTGGCAAGCTTAGTTGAGAGACATGATTTCCTCAAGTAACTCTATTTTAAATGACAGTCTGACAAATGGACCCCTAAATGGGTTCTTTTCATGTCCATGCCTAAATATCTAAATTCAAGGCCCATAAGGCCAAACTATACCTCATATCAACTTTATAAAACCTTCCCAAACCTTGTCTTATATTTAAAAGGGGGTATGTCTCACCTTCATGTATATGAAAACTCATTATATATGAAGCCCTTTAATGATGTCTCCTTTTATCTTTATGCATTTTCTATCTTGTGCCCATCAAAGCAGGGCTGGAGGTCTGATCAAGGGTACATACTCTCCTGGAACCCATTAACTCTAGATTGAGCTACAAAACAGGTATCTGTTTATCTTGAATGGAACCCATTTGAGCCTAAACTTCCACCACCCAAAAACCTTCCCCAATATTTGGGTTATAAGGGATGGATAATTAATCCAGGCTCTCCCTCTGATCCCCTCCAGGAAATTGAAATTATTGGTCCAGGGTCATTCCAACAGATAGTGTAGACTACCAAGAAGAGAGATAGAAAACACTACTTAGTAAATGAAAATCACATTCAGGGATAATAATGGAATCAACACCATATCTCACAGTGATGAAACCAGACAATTTCTCCTTGGTAATAATATATATTGGAGGAAAACCAAAATCAGGCAACAAAAAACCTATAAATCACAGCTGTACAGCATTTTGTTGTTTATTGGTCTTGATCTGGGTGCTCTCATTGGTTTGTAATCTAGAGGCTAAATCCTCCAAGTAAGCCAGTGTTTCAAACAAGCATAAGCTGGAGAACCTGCCTATAAGCTAGTGCTGGGAAACTGACTTCAGCTATCTTGGAAATCAATCTAGGATCTTATCGATACATTCACTGAAATAAGACCATATATATGACATAAGACCATATATCAGGTGTTTTTAAGCTTTTTTGCTCCACGGACCCCTTTGCCAGTCAGGTGAAAACCACAGACCCCTTACTAAATCCATACATTTTTTAACAAATATATCACACCCACACCAACATGTCCCCACAAGAATTCTAGCAATAGAATAATGTTTTTCGAATTTTCAATTCAAGCTCATGGGCCCCCTGAAATCTTTCCACAGACCTCTTGGGGTTCCGTAGACCCCTGGTTAAGATCCCCTGCCATATACTGAAAACCAATTTGTAGCAGAGACCTTCTCATTGCTTATCTGGGCAAAACCTTGGACGGTTGGTAGCTCTTAGACTAAGCTACCATCAATTGTGACTTTAGTTGTGCTGGTCACATCCTAGCACTTTTGGCAACTTCAAAGACACTGGTAATGCTTGTTAACTGTGTAACAACAAAGTCCCTTGAATTAAAAGATATCTACAAATCCAGCTCCCGTGCTAACTTGCTGTAGCCGTTGGGCAATTTGATGTAATTATGAATTCCAAAAATATAATCGGATCATGCTTGTAAAATGATCTGTTAATCCGGGCATGATTAAGTTATGATTAGGGCGTTGACTGGGCCACATCAGTAGGGCATTAAGCCCCACCCCTTGGTGGGTGGGGGGAAGAAAATATAAAAGGCATCACAAAGAACAGAGTAGCAGTAGTTTTTGAGAAGCAGTTTTGATGTTGGAGAGAAGGCCCCAGGAGAAGAGAAGCGAGCCGTTCACCTGATCGTCTACAGCTGACCTTGTGGAGGAAACAGGAGCTAAGCCTGGAGAGAAACGCAGCCCCAGGAAGAAAGGAACCCAAGAAGCCTGAACCCTGGCAAACGCCGGCAGCTGTCTTGCTCCAACATATGGCAATGGACTTTGGTGAGAGAAGAAACTTACGCCTTCTAGCCTGGTAACTGTGGACTTCTACCCCAAATAAATACCCTTTATAAAGACCAACCCGTTTTTGGTATTTCACATTAGCACCCCTTTGGCTGACTAATACACTTGCCTTCAAATTTTACAAGTGGGTCAAGATCAATATATAACCATAGAGCCACAAAAGTATGACCCAAAGCAATATGAATGGATTGCTACATGGGAGGGTTTTGCTGTGTCTGGCCAGAGAAGACTTTACTACAAGCACTGAGACCGACCACATCTTTCCCCCACAATGCTTATGGACTGCTTTGTCTAAGGTGCTTACAAATTGGACAAGATATTTATTGTTCTTTCTTCATTATTGTGGATTCTATTATGTTTCCTGAACCTCTTGTTTGCTTAGTCCCTGATCCTGGTATACTCCTTACTTTTTGCCAAAACAGAAGTTGCCATCCCATGACTGTGAAACTACCTTAACACACCTGAAACCCTTTGGGGATCAGAAACAATGTTTCCTTAATGCTTCTTTCAACTTACCTGCTAACACCTCTACACTCCCACGCTTAAAGGCAGGATAGTCCCATCCATCTTTCCCACGGGATATAACCCCCTCTCAGTTGAAGGTGGAGTGGATGTCACCATCCCACAATCCTCAGAATTGGGGGAAGAGCTATGGACTAGAGTGGACTTACTGGCATTCTACTACAGACATATTGTGATTCTAGCAATGCAAGAAATTACAACATTGATGTGGAGCCAATGGCCACTGGAGGCTCTGGGGGTAGGGAAAGGGAAAAACAGTTGTAATACGGGGGCTTTTTTGGGACTTGGGAATCATCCTGAGTGACGTTGCAATGACAGATATAGGCCATTTTATATCATTACATAACATGCAGAACTGTGTGGGAGAGAGTGTAGACTACAATGTGAACTATGGTCCATGCTCAGCGGCAATGCCCCAGGATGTGTTTATTAATTGCAATGAATGTGCCACACTAATGAAGGATGTTCATGTAGGAGGGTGTGGGAGGTATGGGGAGTGGGGCAAATGGGAATCCCTATATAGTTTGTGTAACATTTATGTAATCTAAGTATCTTTTAAAAATTAAAAAAAAAAATAGGGTGGGTTGGGGAAAAATACACCAAATGTAAAATAGGAAATATAGTTAGTAGTAATATTTTGACGATGCTCTTGCATAGTTTGTAACAAATGTTTCACAACAATAAAAAGTGTTGGTGGAGGGGTGTTGTATGAGACCCCTGTATGATATTATGTATGTTTATTTTTATAAGTTCACAATCTTTACTATACATTTGTTTACACATGTTCCTGTATGAATGATATACTTCAATAAAAAATATATTTTAAAAAAGTGATAGCAGCTAATTCTATTAAATGCTTGCTATGTGCCAGGTACTACTCTAAAAAAAAAAAGGGAAACTCTATAGTAGTTACTACTATCTTTGCCATTCTAAAAATTAATGGAGATTATTGCTTCCCACAGGAGGCAACTACCTCAGATCAGTCCACCCCTGGAATCCCTGGGGAAATGACCTTCCACTCCTCTGTGCCTTTGCCTACTCTATCATATACCCCGTTCTAGCTTTCCACCATAACCTTCCAACCTGCCTCTCTGACCAAGGTCAGCGTAACTAGTCCTTCTCCTTGGTTGAAAATAAATATCACTAATGTTTACACACATCTTACTGAACTGTAAGTTCATACCCTCCAAAAACCTAACTGCTGAACCTGCCACCTGCCTCATATACACCAGCCTCATCTTAAGCACTTATTTGGCTGACATATGCTAGGATATCATTAAAAGAATACAAGTTCCAAGACAACCCCTCATACAGATTGAAGCCACAGAGAAGGCAAATTTACTGTGTAATGATGTGGTGTCCATACAAATTAATTATAAACTTGATTGCCATATCTAATTCTCTTAATTTGTCCTTCCAAAGCCACAGTGTATACCTGTGCCCATTCTATGCTGACCTCTATACAATTTTGGGGAGATAAACTTGCAATATATACTAAGAGAATTGCAACTGGGTTATATTGTAACTCCAACAAAAAAAGAGAACACTGGATATATTTCTCCCTTTCACTACCCAGAGACCACACTCCAATAGTTTTTCTCCTGTCGGCTTTGGACTTCCCATTGGCATCGACACAAACCATACTTAATCTCACTCCCTACAAGGCTCCCATCATATGTGAAAGACTCCTAACTCAATTCTATTAATCACAGGACTTGCACACTCCTGAGCACAGCCAGTGTTAGAGCCAGTAACATAATTTAACTCACCAAGCCAAGATGACTAAAGCCAATCAATTAATATTTCAAACTCTGGTCTCCTATATGTCTAAAGTCTAATACACCTTTGGTATTCTTAATGAAGGCCAAAAGTCTCTGGCAAAAACAGCATTTGATAATCAGTTGGTCTTAGAATACCTACTGCCTGCCTAAGATGCTGTTAGCAAAATCCAAGGAACTACATGCTCCATGTAGGTAAATAATACTGGTCAAATTGCCATCTTGACCCAAGAAAAACACCAATATAGTACTGTCATGATTAAGATAACTCAAACTTTTAACACACTTTACAACTCCACAAATATATTGGTAAAGACCTGAGAAATGTCAGATCTGTTTTCTTAAATAAAACCACATAAATGGGGAACATAGTTATGGTCTGGCCTACAAGGACTTCTTATACTGTTACTTGTTTTCCTCCTTTTTACTCTCAAAATAAAATGTTTTCATTGACTTATTCCTTAGAAGTCTTATCTACCACCTGGGCCACCCAAATACCCCCAAATAATCAAGCTCAAAACATGTCAATTTACATTATAATTTACACTTTGTCCCATACAATTTTTTAAGTTATGACAAATATTCAATGGCTACGTCACTGCAATGTCATGCAAGACAAATGCTTCAATATGGGTTCATCAATTGTAACAAACATACCACACTAATGAAGGATGTTGTCAATGTGGGAAAGTATGGGAGGGGGAGGGAGTGGGGCATATGGGCATCCCTTATATTTTTTATGTAACATTTATGTAATCTAAAGCTTCTTTAAAAATTAAAAAAAACCACTGATATCAAGACATCAAAGGATCAATTATAATGTATTTCATAAGTACTATCTTGACACAGTTAGGAAGTCAGGACTGAAAACTGTCAATTCTTATTTGTAGGCAGTTTGCTAAGCCCAACCCCAACCACTTTGCTATGGGTCCCTATCACTCCTGGGTTATAACACACATAACCAACTGCCAGAGGCCCCAGATGCCAAATATTTAGGGATGGTTCCTTCCTCCTGGGCCCAAGGAACTATTGAAACACAATTAAAAATACCAATCCACAGGAAACCCATGAAATCTAAGTAGTGCTGGCTTGCTTGCCACACATTAGCAGTCCTATAGTTCCAGCTTGCTGTTATACTTTTCCTGGGTGAAACCACCTGTGTGGCCCTGTGTGATAGCATTGTCTTATATGAAGTGTAAGTAAAAAAGAATTCTACATTTCATCTCTCTGAGTGTCTCTGCATTTTGTCCTGCCATTCAAAAAATATAATCATATCTAATATTATCGCATAATTATAAAACAGTGATGAAGGAGTTTAGTTTCAATTTTACCCATATGAATGAATAATTAACCCAAGACTACTTTTTGTATGTTGTTTTTTACCATTCACTGGACATGCCACCTCTATTATGATTCATGTTTCCTGTGTGTAAATCTGTTTCAGGTTTTCTCCTCTGATCCACTGGTATATTTGATCACAGTGCTTCTACCATTGCACCCCTATAGACTATCCTCAAGAGTTGTCAGAGTGACTCTATTAAAATGTAAGACAAATCATGTCACTCTTCTGCTGAAAATAATCCCATAACACTCAATGTAAAAGCCAAATTCCATTCTAGGACCAAAAATGCTCTAAGTTATCTGTACTCCCTCATCCCCATCACTTCCCTGAACTTGTCTTGTGCTGCTCTCTGCCATGCTCACTCAGCGACAGCCATGGTGGCATCCTCAGTGTTGCTCAAACATGACAGCCTACTCATGCCTCCAGGCCTCTGAACTTGTTGTTACCACTATCTGGAATGTGTACCCCCAGATAGCCACATGGCTAGTTTTCACATTGCCTTCAGGTCTTTACACAAAAACCACATTCCCAGCGAGGTCTTCCTTGGCCACTCCATCTCTTGTCAGCCTCTTCCCGGGTAATTCATTTCCCCATTGCTTGCTTTACTGTTTTCTTGCTTAGCACATATCAGTATGAAAATACTAATAATAATGTTTTAAATATTTATCTTGTTTACTATCTCCCACTCTAAAATGAAAGCTCCATTAGGCAAGTTTTTTATACTTTAGCTTATTACTCTAACTACAGCATCTGTGCCTGGCAGAGAGACCACCCAAAGCAAACAGTTATGGAAAGAAAATGAAATAAATATATTAAAAAGTGAATGGAGTCAAAGACACAAAGGGGGCTAGGCAGTTCTCCCTGGGTCTAGCCCAAGAATAACAAAGACAAGTGCCTCTAGGGACAAATGGGTATTTTCTATGAGTAAAGCCGACCAGCTGGGGGTGCAGCCAACTGGAGAGGACATTTTGAGTATAAAATAGGCTGAGCCAATTCTCAGACCCAGCTGCTTGTAATTGTGTTGGAATGTGAGCCATAATCATTGATTTTGTTTTCAGAAACCAGAAATATGGATTTTCATAATGTGAAATCTCCTAAGTGTTTAAAGTAGCTAATTAAAATAGAAAACAAAAACACAAAGATCAATCAAAACATGATAGCTGGCTGAAATTAGCTGTCTAAACTGTGTGTGGTTTGCTGAACTAAACTGTGCGATGTATGATAGAAAATTAATTCTTGCTTTGGTGAGTTGGATTTTCATGGTATAATTTTTGATGCAATCATCATCAAGTCATGTTGGTTGGAGAGAGAGAACTGGAATTGTGACCTTCTAACTCCTGGGAGATCCCTACCCTTCCCCCTCCTCACCCCCCACTGAGCAAGAGTTAAGGTGGGGAGTCACCAGCTTTCTTTCTTTGGGGGCAGATGACACAGTTTAGGGAAAGTTGGGGGTGGGGGAACCAGAAAAAAGGTCTTGATAAGTGATTTCAGGAGAAAGACTGGAAAAGGATGAGAAAGATACAAACCCATGCACTGGGACACATTAGTACTGGTGGCCTTCACTGAGGTTGCCACCTGCTCTCCCCACCAACTACCACCCATCTATGTGGCACTATACACCAAAGGAATTACTAACAGAAAAGTTAAAACCCTCAGCCTGAATGCCCATGGCATTTACCCTCACTTGGGTGGGCAAGACTAGCCAGTAGCAATGAGCAGTGGGGAGGGGGTGGTCTTGCCAAAATGAGGTTTCTGGAGCAAGGGGGCATCCCTTTGATAGAGCATTGAGTGGAGTCATGTGTGGTTCCAGGCATATGCTAAGAGAAGCATGGACTGTCAGAGTATTCCCCACATCCTGGAGAGAGATAAGAGGCTCAATCCCCTGATGGCCTTCCTCGCTGGGGAGGCAAGGAAACAATAAAGCAGGGGCAAGAACAGTGAGATGGCTGCTGTACCTGGGTTCAGAAACAATTCTGTTTTTCCGAATAAAGTACTTTCTAAATGCAAAGTCCATACCTTTTAAGTTCTGATAGCCCCCACAGACCCATTCCCCACAGGTACTGCTTATCCAGTAGAGTAAACGAACCAAGACCATTCAGGTCCAAGGTTTGCTGCACCTGAGTTCCCCCCAAAATGCCAGGAAGCAACCCACAGCCCAGTGCCTAGGGGGCACCATGTCAGTGGGTGTAGGCTGAGGGTTGGGCACTCACAGTAAGCAAGATACAGAAAGAAAGTGTGGCAAGAACTCCCTGAAATAAGAAAAACCTTTTAGGTATAAACTTGGCTACTCCTTAACTTGCCTGAGTCATCCTTGACAAAATGCCCTTTTAAGAAATCTCTAATCCAGCTGGCTTCTTCGAAGTTGCCACTTCCTTTGTGCAGAGCCAGGGAGGACAGTGTGAATATTGACAGAAATTAGACTTTTTCCTGGGTCTCCAATACCTCATGACCCCCATTCCCCAAACCAATTTTCCTGCATTCTCACTCCCTCTTTCTGTCTCTCTTCTTTGCATTCTTCCTGCCTCAGTGTCCCTCCTTTGCTGGACCCTTCCCATGACCCTCCCTTCCTGCTTCCTCTAGTCCAGGGGTTTCTTAACAAGGGGTCCATAAGCTTGAATTGAAATGAAAAAAAAAAAAAAAAAACATTATTCCTGTAGGGACGTGTTGGCGCAGGTGTGATATGTTGATTAAATAATACACAGTATACTGTGGACTTAGTAAGGGGTCCATAGTTTTCATCTGACTGGCAAAGGGGTCCATGGAACAAAAAAGGTTAAGAACCCCTACTCTAGCTTTTCCCAGATCCCTGTTAACTTGGGTCTTCCTCCCCCTTGTTCTGGACCCCTTCCACAGTTCTTTGTGACCCCTCTACTCTGTGCATTCAGTCTATTTTCCTCTAAGTCCCAAGATCTCATTCTCCCTTTGTTATTCTCCACCCCTTCCCAGTTAGATGTCTCCCCTCACTAGATCTCCCTCGGTGCAAGGAGCCTCTCCATTTCTGGCCTCTCCCCACTTCTTCCTAAGCAGTCACCTCCTCTTCCCCCTTCCCCACAGTTCCCTATCTCTAGTTCCTTTCCCTCCCCCCTCTAGACCAGACCAGCTACGTCTTATTCAGTTTTTACGTAACTGATTATGATACTAGCTTCACTTTATTCACAGCCTGGATTTACAGCTGTTCTTTCCTTTCATGCCCCTCCATCAAATACATTCAGTCTTTTCAAGAAGACAAATTCCTTACACACTGCATGTCATGTCCACACAAATTTGTATTTTTAAGAACAAAACAACAGTTATGCTGGCAAAGATGATGAGTTAACAGGGACCTTTAAACTTTCAATACACTCAAAAGGAACATTTTTTTTTCTGTCTACAAATTATACATTTGCTTCCACACATTTGCCAAATTTTACCATAACAGTTAGGACTTTTTCACCAAATCATAGACATAGATATGGAAATCATCATCAAACTTGATGAAATACACAGAAGGTTTGGCTTTAACTTGGTGAATGACCTTGCCTGTCCTTTTGGAGCCATCTTCTTTGGTATATTCCACATGTTTACCTATCAAGCCATCTACAACTCCTTCTGGCTCCCTCTCTGCTGGAGGAGACTCACTGGACTCTGGCATGATACGGAGGTCACCTTCTTTATAATCATCTAAAAGCTGGTACATGTACAAGACAGGATCTTTCTCATAAGTAATATAAAACCAGGCTTTCATGATAGGTGCTTGGGCTAAGACCATCCCCCTCCATTCATCCTTAGAACCATGCTCACCCTCAAACATATGTTCCACTGCTTTACCAATTATGGTATTTGCAAGGCGCATGTCTCTGACTCGAGAAAATGGAACCTTATCAGGAAGGATTTTAAGCTGTAAAATCCTTTCATCTCTGTGAAGTTCCAGTCCATAGACACAGTCAATTCCATCATACTTCACCAGATAAAGAGAGGGATTTATAGGCACCTGATCCAGAACGGTTCCTTTCCACTGCGTGATGGGTTCATCGCCTTCCTTCCATCCATGTGAAATTCTGCAGCCTACGATGTTCCTGCGGGGCTGGGAGGAAGGTCTGCCCTTCTGCTTCTTTGGGGAAGTCTTTTTCTTCCTCATATTTGCAGATCCAGGCTGGCGACTTACAGCTGCCCTGGTTCTCTGCCCTGTGGCTGCCTTTTTATGAGGGGTCTTCATACCTGCAGAGGGAGGAGAGAGGCTAGGGAGAAATATTCAGTATACTATAACATGATTTTTTCCCCTAGGTATTGCAAAATCTCTATGCACCAGGTGTATTTCTGCCCAAGTTATTCCTGTGTGTCAGGCAGCAATGCTGGATTTCATGACACTTTCAGGTGTCTCCCTGCAGTGCCCTCCCTCTGGGCTAGTTATCACCATGCTGGAGGGGTAGAGAGGTGATAGCTGTGGTGGTCCTGGTAGTTGAAGCCCCTCCTGGAGAGAGCCTGCTCCATCGCATGTTGTCTGTTCTTCTGTCGCCATCCTAGTTGCCCCCTATAACACACTGATCATTTATTTTCCCCACCCCTTCTCTCCCTCCTGGCGCCTATTCATGTTTCTGCGCATGTAGCCCCTTATCCCCCCGCCCATCGCCCTGTGGTCTTCATCCCTCTTGCCTGCCCATCCCCATGCCTCCCACCAGGTACAACTCTACCTCTTATCTTTTTCTGGCCATCTCCATTCTCCTGCTGGCCGCCCACCGCAAAGCTATTTATCTTTCCGGCCACCCTGTACACCAGCCTAGTGTTCTTCGCTCCGCCTCCCCCGCTCACCCTCCCCATCACCGTTCCCAGCCTCCCTCATATCTCCTCCTGGCGCCCACTCCAATTTTCCCGCGTGGCACCCACCCATCCCCATCCTCCGGTTCTTTAGTCCAGTGCCCACATCCCCACCGTCCGCGATCTCTGGCCTCACGCGCCCAAATCGGACACCTCGGTGTTGCCTTTGCTGTTAGCCTGCGGCGAAGGAGGATCAGCAGCTTACGAGCCCGGTGCTGGCAAAGGCTCGAAGTTGAGGATCTGTAGGCGTCTAGGAAGGCGGAGCGGCAGGCGAAGAGGACAGCGGCGGGGTCCCCAGCCTCTCCTCGCGCGCCCTCCGCCTCGCTGTTGGCGGTGGCGGCCCCTCTGCCACATCGGGGTCTTACCCGCCGCAGCTGCCGCGGTAGTCTCCTCCCTCTATCCGTAGCGCAGCTTCCTGCCCTAGAGAGGCCTCCTCTTCCTGCCAGACACAGCGCCCCCACCGCCGCCCCAACCCCCAACCCCCAACCCCCAACCCCCAATCCCCGCTATTCCTTCTGCCTGGGAGGTGTTCCTGGGTCCTGAACTGGCGTCCTTCCCAAATCCCGAGCTGAAGAGCCCACAAACCGTTCCCTTCCCCACGCTCTATTGCTCTCCCTCCCTCACTTTAAGGGCCTTCCGTCTCGGGACCCGTACTTCCACCTCTGCCTTCTCAGTGTCCCTGCCCCATCTGCTTTTCATCTTCCTGCAATTCATCCTTTCCTTTTAACCCCTTGCCCTTATGGAGCTGTTCTTTATATGCATAAATCTGCTTTTCCTATACCTTAAGGGGCTTTGGGGTAGGACCAGAAAAATGCGCCAGTGCTCAGTCTGCCATCTTGACCCAGTCTTTATGTTAGTTTTTCTGACTAGTCATTCCCGGACTTTCATTCTCAAGGATCTTTTTTTCTTTTTCCCCTATTGCTAAAGAATTGCATGTACAATGTGGACACTGTAAATTTCATAAAATTGATATGAAGAAGAAAATTATCAACTGTAATCCCACCTCTCATGCCCCAGGGCTCACTGCCAAATATTAACACTCCCTATTTCCTTTGCCTTTTTTCAAAGCTCTTACAAAGCTGGAATCATTTTGCAGATCAGTTGTTAAAATTCTTTGTAAAATCATTTCAGTTGACTAATAATAGAAACTGATATACTCTCCGTTCAGAATTAACATTCGTTTTTATTCAAGCCTATAAAAGTAGAAATAAAATATTACCAATAAAATATAATTCCCTTTTATCCTTTAACCCTGCTTCCATTCTCTTTCCTCTCTTTAGCTTTAGAGGTAATGATTGTTCATTTTTTTTGTTATTTGAACAATTTTATAGGTTAATACACATTCATATTTACAAGTGAATAATATGCATTTTGGCATATTTGTTTTTTTAAAATGTACATTATGACAGAAAATTACTCTATATTCCTGACATTTCTGGGACATTGCTCTGGGTCATTATGACCCAGGAATATACTGTACAATTGATAAGACTACAACAGCTCTATGTTTTGTAAAACTAACCAGTTTTGTACTTTGTTAAACAACCTTATGTAACATTCTTTCTCTACTCACATAAATCCACTTCTAAGTATGTTCATGAAAATGTTTTTGTTTTTGCTGAATGCCATTTTGATAGATTCACATCATGTTGTTTAAACATTTCCTTAATTTCTGGCACCACAGTGATCCAGTATCATCTTGTATTTCTTCCTGTTCCAGCCCTGGAAGCAACCACTTTGTAAAGGAGAGCTGGTTGCTTTTTTGGTGGAAGGGTATTTAGAAACCAAGATCTGGGCACTAGGAGTGCTCATTGCTTCTAAGATGTCACTGCTTCTAGGCTCTCAGCTGACTGCGATAGGAAATGTATGTATGTATATTAACTCATATATGCGCACATGTAAGTATTTATTTATGCATCTATCTGTGCTTGTTTTTTCATACTGATAGATCTGATTTCAGTATGAGATACTGCAGGTTCCATTCCAGGATTCCTTATTTGCTCATTTGTGATTTATTTCTTCAGCAATGAGAAAATTAGGTCTCATTATCCAAAATATATTTTGTTAAACCTTTAGGTATATAAAGTCATTTCAGAATTAGTAACCCATACTTATTTAAGAAATAAATCTACCAATTTGAATACAGTGTTATTGTATATTTCTTTTTGTCATTAGCCTTACAGGATCCAGATAAGATACTGCTTTCCAAACCCAACTAAAGAATGGGTAAAAGATTTGAATAGACATTTTCTGAAGAGGAATTACAAAAGGCCAAAAAGCACATGAAAAAAATGTTCAGCGTCACTAGCTATTAGAAAAATGCATATCAAATCTTCAATGAGGGAAGCAGATGTGGCTTAAGCAGTTGGGCGCCTGCCTCCCACATGGGAGGTCCCAGATACAGTTCCTGGTTCCTCCTATAGAAGACAGGCAAGACAGTGACCTGACACACCAGGCTGGCACGATGGACTGGTGCGGCGAGATGACACAATGAGATGACACAACAAGATGATACGACAAGGAGACACAATGAAGAGACACAACAAGAAGCATAACAAGCAGGGAGTGGATGTGGCTCAAGCGATTGGGTGCCTCCCTCCCACATGAGAGGTCCTGGGTTCAGTTCCTGGTGCTTCCTAAAGGATGACAAGCAGACACAGAGCACACAGCTAACAGACACAGAGAGCAGACAATGGGGAGGATTAATAAATAAATTAATCATTAAAAAAACTTCAATGAGATACAATTTTGCACCTTAGAGAATGGCCAGTATTTAAGGAGAAAAACCCATAAAACTACAAGAGCTGGAGAGGATATGGAGAAATAGGAACACTCATTCACTGTTGGTGGGAACATAGAATGGTGCAACCTTTGTAGAAGACAGCTTGGAATTACCTCAAGAAGCTGAATATACAACTGGTATGTAACCCAGAAATCCTGTTACTAGGAATCTATTCATAAGAACTGAGCAAGGGTGCAAATTGACATTTACACACTATATTCATAATTGCATTATTCTCAATTGCTAAAATATGGAAACAGCCCAAGTATCCATCAACCCATGAATGGATAAACAAAATGTGGTATATACATACAATGGAATACCATTCAGCTGTAAAAAGAAATTAAATCAGAATGCATATGACAATATGGATGAACCTTGAGGACAATATGTTGAGTGAAATAAGCAGACACAAAGGGTCAAATATTGTATTGTCTCACTTGTATGAACTAATTATGAGTAAACTCATGGAAGTAAACTCTAGAGGATAGGTTACTAGGACATAGAATGTGGGTTGAGAATGGGAGCTGATGCTTAATGTATGTAGAATTTTTAATAAGGTTTATTGTAACTGTGTAGAAATGAATAGAGTTGATGGTAACACATTATAGTGAGTATAACTAACTACTGATTTATAAATGTGACTGTGGCTAAAAGGGGCAGATTGTGAACGTAATATTTCAGTTGGAAGGAAGCTAGAGAATTAATTAGGGACTATATAATATACTGATTTTGGTGGTGGATGAAGATTATATAGTAGTTAGTAATATAAATATAAGAATGTTCTTTTACAAAGTGCTAAAAATATGGTGGTATATGGGAAAATTACAACTAATGTAATTTATGGTCAATAGGTAACTGTAATACTGTAATATTTTTGCAGCAATGGCAAAAAAAGATATGTCAATTCTAAGGGACAACTATAGGAGGGTATAAGGGGGTATGGGAGTTTTCCTTTTGGAGTTAGGAAAATGTTCTAAAATTGACTGAGGTGATGACAGCACAACTCTGATGAATATGAGAGCCCCTGGGTGTACACTTTGAATGGATTGTACAAAGCATGGGACTGGAGAACACAGGAAATCCTGTGGTGGAAGATTGACTGTGGTTAATAGGACAAATAAGAGAATGTTCTCTCATGAACTATAACAAATATATAATACTAATACAGGGTGTTAATAATTGGGTGGGTTGTGGGAAAAATATGCCAAATTCCAGATATTGGCTATAGTTAGTAGTAATATTTAGAAAATGCTCTTTCATAAGTTGTAACAAATATTTCACAACAACGCAAGATGTTGGTGGTGGGGTGATGCATGGGAGCCCAGTATGATGATATGCAGGTTTGTTTTGTAAGTTCACAACTTTTAATATACACTTTTTGTTTGGTTAATTCAATGATATTAAGTACATTCACACTGTTGGGCAATCATCACCACCATCCATTACCAAAAATTTCCATCATCCCAGTCGGAAGCTCTGTACCAACTCAGCATTAACTCCTCATTCTTTACCCCCAGGCTAGGCCTTGGTAAACTGTTTGCTAGTTTGTGACTCTATGAATTTATATATTCTAATTATTTCATGTAAGTGAGGTCATACAATATTTCTTCTTAGGTGTATGGCTTATTTCACACAACATGATGTCTTCAAGATTCATCTATGTTGTAGCATGTATCTACACACTGCATTGTAAAGAATTTCATTCTTTTTGTGACTGAATAATATTCCACTGAATGTTCACAACACATTATGTTTATGCATTGATCTGATGATGGGCATTTGATTTGCTTTCATCTTATGGCAATTATGAACATCTTCTTATGAACATCAGTATGAAAATATTTGTTTGAGTCCTTACATTCCAGTGTAGTCATATGGTAACTGTATATTTAACTTTCTGATGAAACTTCGAACTGTTTTCCACAAAGTCTACATCATTTTGCATAGCCAGCAATAGTATATGAGTTTTCCTACATTTCCACATTGTATTAATCAGGATTCTCTAGGGAAACAGAACTGAAAGGAGATATCTGTAAATATTATGAGATTTTATAGAATTGTCTCCTGTAGCATTGGGGATCCTCAAGTCCAAATCCCATAAGGCAGGTTGCAAGCCAAGAACTCTGATGAAGGTCCTCGATGAGTTCCCCAGGGCAAACTGACTGTCAGAAGTAGAGATAGCTATTCTCTTTTTTTTTTTTTTTTTTATTATGGGTAAAAATCAAAATTCTCACAATACATACAAACATTTGCAAAATGATATATAAACATATATGCATATATGTGTATTTGCTTACAAAAATGTTATT